>PVJN01008229.1:0-65304 GCA_004026805.1 Lasiurus borealis
TGGTTTCTTATGAGGATTACTCACATTCAGCAGTTTTACTGTCTTGGTGGGTCTCTGACTCAACTCTTTTCATAAGAGACAGACATACAGGAAGAGCCTGGTTTTATGGGTAAAGTTAGGCTAATCCCACAGATCACCCTCCTCAGACCCTGAGTGAGGCATTTCCATATACCTTACTTCAACAACAATTGAAAAAAAACAAAAACCCAGGGTAAAACAAAACTAAACAAACAACACCCCTAAACTTTTCCATAGATAAATCAATGTTTTGACATTTCAACTTTTAACTTCCAGGTCCCTACGGTAAACACATTTGGTAAAGATGGTACCTACCAGAGAGGTGGGGTTGAATAGTGGTATCTCTGATGTCTTGGATGTCTAATCTAAAGACTCCAAAATTGTGTGTATGGGACTTACAGTTGCTTTATTCATACGTTTGTTTGTTCTTTGTTTTTTTGTGTGTGTTTTTTAACACCTATTGAGCAGGCACTGTGTTAGGAGAGAATACTACCCTTTACCTCTTTGCACACAATATGCCACAATTGCCTAATCCTCACAGCTTCCAACTACACGGTGACATTAGATGGATGACCAGCACCCTTTGGAGCTCAGAAGCCAGGGACCTGAAAACGGCTGGCCTTTAATTATGACCAGGACCAGACTGGAATCTTTAGAGGCCTTACATGCATGTGGGTGCATAAATAAATAAGTCCAGTACCACTATGCTTATTTCTCTCAAGGATTACATTTATTTGGAGAGGGGAACTAAATATTTGCCCACATTTTTCTCTCTTTCATTTTACTTTATTGTGCCAGCTTAACAGTGCCTAAGGCTGTGCTTCCTTTACTTCCTGAGGTAACCAACCCTAAGAGCACTTGAATGTGTTAAGGAAATGCAGAGGAAACCAGGAGGCCCGGGCAGGCACTCCACGGCTGGTCATCAGTTTCATTGAAAAATTAGCACTTAAACACTGCATTGAAACTCACTTGGGCTTTACATGGGGGAGTGAAAATGGACACAAATGTGTATGAATTTACTGGCTGCCCCTCTTTACGGCAAAGACCCTGTTCTAGAAGAATACATCTAGAAGCTTTTGGGGAAAATAAGCATTTTATAAGCAAGTGTTTTTAAAGACTGCTGCCTTTTTCCTGAGTTAAATTGACCATTATTTAAGTGTTTTCTGGCTACGAGATAATTGTATTTTCATTGATGTTTTGAGATTCATCTGTACCAACTAGAGCACTCACCAATGGTTTTGTTATCTTCTTATACAATATTGGATGGTATTTGTTCAAGTTATAGATTACAGTCACTACTCAAATTCAATATTCTGGAAGTTTCAATCATTGATTTTATGGTTACAGACCAGCACTATCTTAACCCTCTTTACTCAATCATGAATACAATTGGGGGTACGTGAGTAGAGGGGATTCTTCCCCACACACACAATAAAACAAACTTTAAAATCACTTAATGAACTTGAATGCTTATCAAAAACAATAATAATAAAAATCAAGCCTTTTTGAGATGTTTTGTACCAAAATAGAGGCAGCCATTAGCTGTATTGAACCAGGTAAGTGCTCTTTATCCTGCATAATTCAAAGGACAGGAATTCCCATTCAAATTTGAGTTACAGAAAGATTTAAAATACAGTGTTATATTTCATAGGTCTTCTGGTTCATTTAGCCAAGATATTACATCTGAGACATCTGTACGCCTGCTATACTGTTGACATGACCTGATATTAGATATGCTAAGCATAGGGTAGAGCCAAGCCCCCTGCAAGTTCAGGAGTCGGTGATATCTTTTGGAGTTCCTCTCTGCTGAGCTCCTGTTGGAGACAGAGTTTCAAGAAAGATATGAAGAGAGAAACAGAATAAAGACAAGACTTGAGTCTGGGGAAATAAATAATTGCTTAAATGAGCAATCTGATTTTAGTTGTGTTTTCAGGATACTTGCATATCAATTGGGACTTTTAAGGTAATTCAAAATATTCATTCACTCAATAGTATTTTAACTTAATTATACAAATATAAATAAATTGTAGGATGAGCAAGAAGAACACAAATTAAACTTTCTTAGAAAATAATACTCTCCTTTACACCAACTCAAGAGTCATGATAGGGGTATCAACTAATCAGATAACAATTCTGAGTAAAAGCACAATGATGGGATACACTATTTTTTAAAAGAGATGAGTACTTGCATCCCAATCTAACAAACAGCAAGAGAAGCAGCCTTCTTTGCACTGTAGGAGAAATGGTTTTTATTGCCACATTTGGGAGTATCCTCATGGAAACACAGTCCCATACCCAAAGTATTTTTTATTACTTCTTTTATTGTAACTAAACTATCCTATTACATCACAAGTGTCAATAGTAGTTTGGTTTGTATGGTGGATTTAGTAGAGGTTTTTTTCTTCTGATATTTTTGAAAAAAATATTTTTTAGATTGTCTTCATTAACCACGTTATTTTGACTAAATTTTTAGTTATACATGTTTGGAGTGAAACTATCCTATATAATAAAAACTTAATGTGCTAAGTGTCCAGTCATCCAGTGACCAGTTAATTGTTCAAAACAATCAAAGCATAATATACTAATGATATGCTAAGGTTGCTCAACCGCTTGCTATGACATGCACTGACCACCAGGGGGCAGACAGTAAATCAGTTGACCAGTCGCTACTATATACACTGACCACCAGGGGACAGATGCTCCGACTGGTAGGTTAGCTGGCTGCTGGGGTCTGGCTAATTGGGACTGGGTGAGACGGGGCCGAACATGCCCTGGAGCCATTCCACAGTCCCTCTCCAGCTCGATAGTGCATTGGTGGGGTCCCTTGGCCTGGACTGCAACCTCTCCTAATCCAGGACCCCTCAGGTAATGTCAGAGAGCCAGTTTCAGCCCAATCCCACAGGCCACTTCCCTCAGGAGGCCACCAGATGCAAGGCTCAGAGCTGGTGAGCACTGCTGTTATGGTGGTGGTATGCAAGCCTCTCCTGATCAGGACTGATTGGGTGCAAGCTTGCAGCAGGCACAATTGGGCTGGGATAAGCAGATGAGGGAGAGGCAGATTAGAGCTGCAGGCGGCTTTGGACTGCTGGTTTCAGCCCAATCCCCGCAGGCCACTCCGAGGACCCCACCCATGCACGAATTTGTGCACCAGGCCTCTAGTTTTTGTATAAAAGACTTATGCTCCACATCTTCAATACTCAAATCTTTACTTTGGATAGATTTCCTTCAATACAGTGATTCTCTATCCTCCTTGCACTTTGGGATCTCTGGGGGAGCATTAAAAAAATTAATTCTAAGGCCACTAATCCCTTCCAATCAGACCAATGGATCAGAATCCCAATGGAGCCAAGTGGTTGCTATATTTGAAAGGTGAACTCATTACATTATCTAAGGTTTCATATTGTAATTGTTTTACCTCTGTTAACCAGAAAGTTACATTTCTTAAAATTAGACTCCACTGGGTTTCACTGGATTCTTTTGTTATCACAGTGGTAGGTTTGTCAGCACCTGATATGAAAGGTTTTCAGGCTCTGTGGTGTGGAACCTTGGGACTTTGATCAGTCTCATGTAACTCATAAGTGCTTGCACAAAATGTACTGCTTAAAAACACTATCAGCTTGTTCTAAATGGATCACTTAATATCAATTGTAGCTTGTGTTGGCTAATTTGTTTTTCTAAATTTTCCCACTAGTCCCCTGCTACTGAGGTTTTAGAACTGGTTTCTGAGGAAAACAAAGGCTTTCCTACAGATATGCCTTTAGCTGATCTCCATGTTGAATTAGGACAGCCATTAATTCACTCACCTCCAGGCTACTAGGGTGGCCTTCTGTGTTATCCTGGTTTCAGCTTTTAATTTTTACAACAATGCATTTGCCTTATGTGCCTTTCCTTCTGCATACCTGTTCCTATGAATAATAAGCAGCCCTAGTTGGGAATCTGAACTCAGTTTCTTGCCACAGACTTCTACTTCAGCCTCACTGCTGTCCAATTCTTATCAAACCCCAGCTGGTGAAAACATTATTCATGAAAGATTGACAAAGAATATGCATTCATATGTTTCTTGGAATAATCTAAATAACCTGATTTTTTTACTAGAAGCCTGATGCACAAAGATTTGTGCTAGAATGGGCTTTCCTTTCCCTGGCCAATGGCACTGCCTTTCCACTCAGGCCCCACCCCTTTTCGCTCAGGCCCTGGATCTGCCTCTTTCTGCTCCAGGAGCCATTTCTTTTCACTCCAGGAGCCGCCTCTTTTCATTCTGGCACTGCCTTCCCACACTGCCCAGAGGCCCTGAGAGATGGAGATGGGACAGAAGGCCTATATCCCACCCTGTCACTTGGCACCTGTGTATGCAAATTAACCGCCATCTTTGTTGGGTTAGTTTGCATATCACTCATGATTTGCTGGTGGCATGGCAGAAGTACAGTCAATTTACATGTTTGTCTATTATTAGGTAAGTTGTTTTTTTGGTTTTTTTTTCAGAGAGGAAGGGAGAGAGAGATAGAAATATGAATGATGAGAGAGAACTATTGATCAAGTGCCCCTGATTGATTGGGGATTGAGCCTGCAACCTGGGCATATGCCCTGACCAGGAATTGAACCATGACCTCCTGGTTCATAGGTTGACACTCAACCATTGAGCCACTGTGGCTGGGCTAAATATTGTGATTTTTACACTCGAATCATCTCAGATTATCAGAGGAGAAGTAAGTAGTTAGACGGGATGGTCTTAGCTTCTCATCAATTACTTTTAGTGATTCTACCCCAGCCTTCTGCTTTTACCCTATGGTAGGAAAGAGGCTCAGGGAAGTCTCTGTTCTGTTTATTGTAGAGAAATTGTTCAAGACCTTGATTGTTTCATGTCAAAATCATCTCTTTTTTGAGGGCTTTGATGAGAAATTTCTCTGGGTCTTAATCTATTTTTATTTAATGGACATGGTCAATCTCCTAAATGTTGTGTTCCCTCTTTGCTTTGCCTGTTAGGAAGTTTGGAGTCTAATCTGTAGCAGATGTCCTAGCACTGTATGAGGACATTCAGGCATGCATTCAAGTTGCTCCCGTCTTTGTTTTCCTTGTGTCTGATTCCATTTTGTATCTTGTTACTATATATATAAATTCATAAACTGCTCAGATATTCTTAAAAACAAAATATATAGTACCCAATGCTTGGTTGATGATAATAAATGACTGTGTTACCGGTTTATATATTATTTACTACTAGAGGCCCATTGCACAAAGATTGGTGCAATAGACCTTCCTTCCCCTAGTTTCCAGCACCAGTTTTCCTCTGGTATCTTGGGACCCAGCCCTTCACTCTGGCCACCGCCTTCTGCCTTCGCTCCAGCTGGAGTCTGCCACTTTTGCTGCTGACTCCAACTGGAGTCTGCCATCTTCATCTTCGCTGCAGATTCTGGGCGGAGCCTGACATCTTCGCTGCTGACTCCAGCTGAAGTCTGTCATCTTAGTCTTTGCTGCGGCCAGAGTACCACTCCTGTAGATCCCTCCCCCTCCCACCCTTCCTCTCATAGCAGATCTCCTGCCCCACCCAGCCGCTTCGTGCCTGGAGTGGCTGGGTGGCAGGGCCACCATCATCTTTACTTCTAAATTTGCATATTCCCTCCTGATTGGCTGGTGGGCACCATGGAGGTATGGTCAATTTGCATCTTTTATTAGTATAGATACTACACTTTTTATCATTGTTTTAGAGTGTGCTCTTTCTACTTATAAAAAAATTTGCTGCAACACAGTGTTATGCCAGCATCTCATGTTTACTGTGTCTCTTAATTGCATCAACTTATCTTGTGCTTAATTCAACCTCATGTTGTTTTTGTACAGTTACATGCTGTATAGGTTTGTAACCTAGAAGCAATAGGCTATACTGTGGAGCATAGGTGTACACTAGGCTATCTCACTAAGTATGGGTTAGTGCATTCTGTGATGTTCAATGAACCTCCTAATGATGCATTTCTCAGAATGTATCCCCATCATTAAGCAGCCCATGACAGTACAGCTTCCTGTAGCTTTCTCAGTAACCTGGAAGAAGGAAGGTAAGATGCTGTCATTGTCCTTTAGAGAAAAAGCACAGATGTAGCCACCTATCAATGCTATGGTTAGAGCCTATGTCCTAACCCCAAGGTCAGCAGGCTTTCTACCACATCATAAAAATGATGAGCAAGTTCAGAGGAGGGAGAGAGGCAAGTCCAACTTGGAGGATTAGAAATGGCTTCATGGAGAAGGTGGCATTTGAGATGAGATATTAACAGGTAAAGAAAAAACAGGAGTCAAGAACTCACAGCAGATACAGTACAGAGTGGTGAGGAATCTGGTCTGACCAATAAGAAAAAAATAATGGTAATCAAAGGACTGGAAAAAACAGAGTGGATCATGTTATAAGTGGCCTCCGAGGTCAAGCCTAGAGGGTTTTGTGTAAAAAGTGTAGTCTTCTCCAAGAACCATAGATGCCTGACACCAGATTAACACATCCTATCTAATAAAGAGGGAATATGCAAATTGACCATCAAGCCCTAACCAAGATGGCTGCACCCACAGCAGAGGTAGGGATTCTGTAACACAAGATGGCTGTGCAACAGCAAAGGCAGGAATCCCACAACGTAAGATGGCTTTGCCCACAGTAGAGCCCGAGGGCCTGAGGCTGTGTAGGGCTGGGCCGGGGCAAGGGACCTGAGGCTGCATGTCCCCCCACCCCCCACCTGGGGTTTGACAGGGACCTCAGGCTGCATTCCCCACCTGGTGGAGCTTGACAAGGGTCTCAGGCCTTGCCTTCCACCTGTCAGGGCTTGATGGGAGACCTCAGGACGTGCCCCCTGCCCTGGACCAGTCTGGAGGACCTCAGGCCATGCACCCTGCCCCAGTGCCAGCCCAAGGAACCTAAGGCTGTGCCCCCTGCCTGGTGGGGCTTGACGGGGAACCTCAGGCCACACCCTCTGTCCTGCTAGTTTGGAAAACAAAAAAATGAAGAACACACACACACACACACACCTGTCCTAGAACATATGCTTGAACTTCTCCCGCTCAGGACCTTGGATCAGATGCGCCCCTTACACGTCCCAGGGGCCCAAGTAGATCCTCAATACAGGCTTGTTTTGATTGAAATTAAATACTACCACGTTCTCTTTGGGTTACACCTGTTCTCTCAGGGTTGTGCAAATGTCTTTGTAGTTTTAGATCTTCTATTTTACCACTGGAAATTCCCACCTAGTGAGTTCTCTATTTATTCTCATTCAAATTTCTGTTATAGTCCCTCTGGCTTTGTAACTATACCCTATACCAAAATGAAGTTGGTCTTGCTGAATATTCAGATTTTAGAATGAATTATGCTTTTCTCCTCTTTTAATATGGTTCTGAGATGAATCACATCAAAAGAGTAAGGGAGTTGAAAAATATATAATGTAGATTTAAAAGTAGTCAGATTAAGCAATGATACTATTAGGGTCGGGTCCCCATCACTATTCTCACTTCTTGTATCAACCCCTCCCGTAAAAGGCACTTGGGCACCTATTAAACACTAGAGGCTGATTGCATGAAGTCATGCATGGGTGGAGTCTCTCAGCTTGACTGGCAATCAAGGGGGAAGGATCACCGGAGGTTGGCCAGCAATCCCCCTCTCTCATCAGGGCCTATAAGAGAGGCAGCCAGTTTGGGGGAAGGGCTGCAGGAGGTTGGCTCTGGGAGCATCTGCCCCCTGGTAATCAGTACACTTTATAGGACTGATTGACTGGCCAGTCTGGTCATTCCAGTTGTTCGGTCATAATAGTTGATTAGGCTTTTATATATATAGATTCAGAATCCTCAATCCCTTTCCAGGCCTATTAAGTCTAAATTTCTAGGGATGTGTCATTCTTAACAAGCTCCTCAGGTGATTCTTACCCACACTAAAGTCTGAAAAATAAGATGAACATTTGTTAATTACAAGCACACTTTCTACTGAATTTCAATAAGATATAACACACATGTTAGCTTGACTATGACAGTGGTGTTCTAAGACAAAATGTCTGTAGGCAGAAACCAGTAGAAAATACCTGCTATATAGAGTATTTTAATTAATAAGACACCATTACAACCAGAACTACAAAATACTCCTATACAAAAACTTAACACTTTGTGCCTTACCCTGCACAAGTTTAAATTCACTTGATTAGAAAAGGCAATACTATCCATTTTCAGGACCTTTTTAAAAAATTTTTTTTTTTTATTGATTTCAAAGAGGAAAGAAGAGGGAGACAGGGAGAGAAACATCAATGATGAAAGAGAATCATGATCAGCTGCCTCGTGCACATCCCACACTGGGGATCGAACCCGCAAGCTGGGCATATGCCCTTGAGCGCAATCAAACCCGGGACCCTTCAGTCCACAGGCCAACGCTCTTATCCACTGAGCCAAACTGGCAAGGGCCATTCTCAGGACTTTTAACCATTATCTTTCTGCTAATTCATTGTCTCCACAATACTGCACATGGATAGAAGTCCCTGGTCAGCCCTCTGCTACTTTTTCCTGTTGGTTAATAGTCTCTGCTCTACCACATAGCCATATGTTTTTCTGCATTATCAAGAAAGATATCATTACCCTTCCCATTAAGCTGAGAGGAAAAAGATCTTTGGATTCTAGATAACTACTGTATTTACCTATATGTTCCAGGCTTTGACTGTAATTATATAGCCTCAAGCTAGCTAGTGTCCCCTTTGGATCATAAAGTAAGTTCTTGATAGCAAGTTTTAGAGACATCTTTCCAGGGCAGTTCAAAGTGCCTTGGCTTTTATTATTCGAGAGAACTTTGGTTCCTCTTTTAGGGGACTCAGCTTTGGTGGAGAACAGCTGATAACAGCCACAGATTGAGTAGACAGAATCACCCCGGAAGAGGAGCGGGGGCATGGTGAAAAGCTAAGAAAATGCATTAGGAAGGACCGAGGAAGAGTGAAATGATGCATCACTGTAGCCACCAGAGTGGCTGCATCAGAATCACCTCTTAAAAATTTTACACATACAGGGTTCACCCCAGACTCCTCAGTCAGAAGCAAGAATCTGTCTTTTTAACCAAGCCCTGAGGATGAACCTAGTGTGCAGATAGGGAAGCATGTTGATAGAATTGTTGATGGGGCTGTAACAGTGGAGGAAGACCAAAGGCAGCAAAGCCTATGGACAATGGGGAGCAATGGTCAAGGGAAGTGTGAGAAGTGAGCAGAGACCAAGACTACAGAGCACAGTACTATGGTCAGATTTGAAATGGTAAAGCAGAGACTTTGAACGTTGGTAATTGTGAAAACAAACACATGTTCTCTTTTGAGAGTACTGACTGAGCAGGAGCTGAGGGGACTTCCCCTGATAGCAGGGTGAAATATAAAAAGTATAAGCACCACTTTGTTTGAGAGACACTGTTTCTTAGTGGTTTTGCAACCAGTGGGTTTTTCTGCAGGACCTTGAAGCCTTTATTTTTCTTTTCTTTTCTTTTCTTTTCTCTTTTTTTTCAGATTCTGACCTGACATCTTCACCAAAAGAAACTAAATGTTATTTATTTTAAGTAACAGGGGTCTTCTATTAAAACTTTAGCTATCCGATAGCACTAATAATTACACATGAAAGCTGACAATCGTTGGAAGCATCTGTTTTAATAACAATTTTGTGGAAAAGTGAAGAACTCTATCTCAGAGTTCTCTTAGGGAACAACTGAGATAATGCCAGTGGAATACCTTTGTAAAAAACTGATTGTAATTGCTATTAAATAGAAACACTTCAAATGCAAAATAGACATTGTTCAGGGCGGTTGCTTTGTAAAAAGCAACAACAACATAATAATCTTGCTGACCAGAGAAAGGGGGAGGGAGAGAGGAGGAGGGAGAACAACAGAAAACCTGAGAGAGATGCCTTCGTCCCCTTAACTTTGTGGTTTTAACTTCCAGATGACCATAACAGCCTGGAAATGTTAGGTGACGTTAAGAGAATGTGAGCCCCTTCAACAGGGGAGACGTGATGAAAAGCCTTCTCAGCTGTATCTATCTTATATTGAACTAATACTTTTTTGGTTTTGTTTTTACAGGCAGTGACCTTTTGAAGGGATCCTGAAAAATGAACCCAGTTATTACGCAGCAGCCAGGGTATGGTGCAGGTGGCTCCACGGTCAGTGACTGGCAAAGCGGCGCCTTCTCCTGCTGTGACAACATAGGGGTTTGTAAGTGCATACGGTCTTTGCTTTCCCCTTGACTGCTAGTAACAATGCAGGTTATTAGCATAACAAAAAAGTTGTTTATTTATCCTTTCGTTGAGTTCCACGTTTCACTCTCTAACTCAGAAGTCACAAGCCCATGGATTTAGCCACCAGGTGTGTTTTGTTTGTCCCCTACATAATGAGCCTTCTGAATGTACTAATTTTAATATAGGAGCAAACACCTAAAAATCAGATTTCACACGGAAATCTAGCTTTTCGATCTAGATGTCCAGCTTCTCTAGATAATTTGGAAAATCTGGAAAGATGAGTTCCCTTTCTCACGTGGCAGAGGTCAGTCAGCTGCGGCTGAGTATTAGCCAACCCCTTAAAAAAGGATTCTCACTCTGCATTTTGCCATATTTATGTTCACGGTCCACTGTTTTGGGGTTTTTCCAACCTACCTCAATCATTTATTTTACCTGCCTCACCTTAAGTATGTGATCCTTGTTTAGATCATTCACCTCTTTTTAAATGCCTCACCTCTTTATTATCACCATGTTCTTTTTAAAAAATATTTCTTTATTGATTTCAGAGAGGAAGGGAGAGGGAGAGAAAAATAGAAACATCAATGACCAGAAGGAATCATTGATTGGCTGCCTCCTGCACGCCGCATACTGGGGATGGAACCTGCAGCCTGAGCATTTGCCCTGACCGGGAATCAAACCGTAATCTGGTTCTTGGGTCAACACTCAGCTGCTGAGCCACACCAGCTGGGTTCACATGTACTTGACATGATTCTTCAGTTTTCTATTTACCTCTTCCTTTCCTAAAAAGCTGACTATGGCCCTAGCTGGTTTGGCTCAGTGGATAGAGCGTAGGCCTGTGGACTGAAGAGTCCCAGGTCCGATTCTGGTCAAGGGCACATGCCTGTGTTGTGGGCTCAATCCCCAGTAGGGGGCGTGCAGGAGGCAGCCAATCATTGATTCTTATTGATGTTTCCATCTCTCCCTCTCTCTTCCTTTCTCTCTGAAATCACTAAAAATATATTTTTTTTTAAAAAAAAGAGAAAAATTCACTATGTTTTTCGGCTTTCAGTGATACTCTTGTGGCTGTCCCATTTCAGGAAGCAGTGTAGGTTTTTTATTTTACTGACATAATTATTTAGTACTACCAACCACGCTTTTTGCATGAGAAAATTTTCCTTATTTCAGAGTCTATCATCATATGAGCTGCAGATGCTCTGTGTGGAGCAACTTTCCAGTGTTTTTCAGAAACAGCCTCCTTATTTTTAAATTATTTTTATTTTTTGGTACATGATGGAGGTTCCAAGTTCATTAGAGAGAGCCTTTTGTGTAAAACAAAAAAAAAAAAAAAAAGGACTTTCCTATCTTATTTGGGGTATAGCATTATCAAAACTCCATCTCAGCCCTGGCTGGTTTGGCTCAGTGGATAGAGCATTGGCCTGCAGACTAAATGGTCTCAGGTTCAATTCCGGTCAAGGGTGCATGCCCGGGTTGTGGGCTCGATCCCCAGTGCGGGGTGTGCAGGAGGCAGCTGATCAATGATTCTCTCTCATCACTGATATTTCTATTTCTCTCTCTCTTCTCTCCCTTCCTCTCTGAAACCAATAAAAATACACCGAGTGGCCAGATTATTGTGATCTCTGAGCGCATAATAATCTGGCCACTCAGTGTATATCCTATATAACAAAAGGCTAATTTGCAAATTGTCCCCTCTACCAGGAGTTCGACCAGCAGGCAGGCCAGCCAATTGCCCATGTCCCCTCTCTCTGGCCAGGCTGGCCGGACCCCACCCGTGCATGAATTCATGCACCCGGCCTCTAATCATACACACACACACACACACACACACACACACAGAGTGGCCAGATTATTATGCAATCAGAGATCATAATAATCTGGCCACTCAGTGTATATTAAAAGGAAGGAAGGAAGGAAGGAAGGAAGGAAGGAAGGAAGGAAGGAAGGAAGGAAGAAAGAAAGAAAGAAAGAAAGAAAGAAAGAAAGCTTTCCAAAATAGACTTTTACTCAGAGCATGTTGGAGAACCGTTTCCTGTTTGTTGCCATTTCCTTAGGCCCACTCTTTGTCTTATCAGATTCCTTCAAGTGAAATTGCAGCAAGCTTCTTAAGCCTTCCTTGCTCATATCCCTTGCCTTCTGCTTGCTTCTGACCTCATGTGGATAACAGGCCTCGGCGCTTGGCCCTGATGACCATCTAAAACCTATTCCCTGGTTTGGCTCAGTGGATAGGCCATTGGCCTAGGGCCTGAGGGGTCCCTGGTTCGACTCGCATCAAGGGCATGTATCTTGGTTGTGGGCACATCCCCGGTGGGGGGCGTGCAGGAGGCGGCTGGTCTCTCATCCATGTTTCTAACTCTCTATCCCTTTCCCTTCCCCTCTGTAAAAAAAAATATATATATATCAATAAAATATATATATTTTTTAATGAAAGAAAAAAAAGAAAGAAATAAAACCTATCCCCTGCTGCTTTCCTCGTGTTGGCACGGAGGAATTCTCCCCTCTCCCTGAACACCCTCCCACGTTTTCAGAGGGCTTCTCACACACCCCGACACCCTGCAAACACGGCCCCAACGTGACAGAGCCCGGGGAGGGAGCCCGGGGAGGGAGCCCGCGCCACGTGCTCAGGCTGACACCGCAGGCAGAGGCTGTGACCGTGACATTGGGTGCAGCGATGCCCCGGTAGGCGGCCCGGAGCCGTCCCCGGAGAGCCCCGGACCTCCCGGTTCGGTTTTCTCGGGGTTCCGGACGCCCAGCCCCCCAGCGAGCCCCCGGAGGAGGGCGGGTGATGCGGAGGGGACCGGGTGCCCGGCCTCACTCCCGTGCGTTCACTCCCACGCAGGCCTCTGTGGCACCTTCTTCCCGCTGTGCCTGTCGTGCCAGATCGCCTCTGACATGGACGAATGCTGCCTGTGCGGAGCCTCGGTGGCCATGCGGACCCTGTACCGAACGCGGTACGGCATCCCGGTGAGTCTCCTCGGCCCCCGCCCAGGCCGCCCGCCCGCCCGCCTGCACGCCCCGGGCTCCTCTTTCCTCCATCACCACCCTGCGGCGCGGCCTCCACACTCCGGGACAGACTGCAGGTGTAATAAAGTACTGACTGATCCAGGTCCGGAGAAGGCGCTGGGTGAGGAGGTGCAGAGGCAGCCCGGGAGCCTGGGCCTCTGCCAGCTGCACCCAGAGGCACCGGGCCCGCAGCCTGCAGGGTGGGGGCCGGTTCCCGCGGAGCCTGGGGCACCAGGGCAGGTCCGGGGCATCCTCCCCACGCCGTCCCGCTGGCCTCATGGTAACTCAGAAGCCGTCATTCACTCATTAAAAAGGGATCATCGGCCTAACCGGTGTGGCTCAGTGGATGGAGCGTCGGCCTGCGGACTGAGAGGTCCCAGGTTCCATTCTGGTCAAAGGCAGGTACCTTGGTTGCAGGCGCATCCCCAGTGGGGGGGGGGGGGCGTGCAGGAGGCGGCTGATGGATGTTTCTCTCTCATCCATGTTTCTAACTCTCTATCTCTCCCCCTTCCTCTCTGTAAAAAAATCAACAAAATATTTTTAAAAAAAGGACCACTGAGCATCTAGAGCAGTGGTTCTCAACCTTCCTAATGCCGCAACCCTTTAAGACAGCTCCTCATGTGGTGGTGACCCCCAACCATAAAATAAATTTAGTGAGACCCTCGAGGATATGAAAAAGGACTAATTAGAAATTAAGTGTACACTAACTGAAATAAAAGATATTATACATAGACCTAACAGCAGAAGAGAAGATTGCAAGAATCAAGTCAAAGATTTGAAATACAAAGAAGCAAAAAACACTCAACTTGAAAAGAAAAAAGAATCCAAAAAATGAAGATAGTGTAAGGAGCTTTTGGGACAACTTCAAGCATACCAACATCAGAATTATGGGGTTTGCCAGAAGAAGAGAGAGAGCAAGATACTGAAAACCTATTTGAAGAAATAATGACAGAAAACTTTTCCATACCTGGTGAAGAAATAGACTTACAAGTCCAGGAAGCACAGAGAACCCCAAACAAAGGAATCCAAATAGGACCACATCAAGACACATCATAATTAAAATGCCAAGAGCAAAAAACAAAGAGAGAATATTAAAAGCAGCAAGAGAAAAATAGTTAATTACCTACAAGGGAGCACCCATACAATTGTCAGCTAATTTCTCAACAGAAACTATGCAGGCCAGAAGGGAATGGCAAGAAATATTCAAAGTGATGAACAGCAAGAACCTACAACCAAGATTACTCTACCCAGCAAAGCTATCATTCAGAATTGAAGGGCAGATAAAGAGCTTCACAGATAAGAAAAAGCTAAAGGAATTCATCAACACCAAATCAGTATTATATGAAATGCTGAAAGATATTCTTTAAGAAGAGGAAGAAGAAGAAAAAGGTAAAGATAAAAATTATGAACAACAAATACATATCTATCAACAAGTGAATCTAAAAGTCAAGTGAATAAAAAAAATCTGATGAACAGAATAAACTGGTGAATATAATAGAATCAGGGGCATAGAAAGGGAGTGGACTGACAATTCTCAGGGGGAAACGGATAATAGAGAGTGCAGGAAGAGACTGGACAAAAATCTTACATCTATGGGTGAGGACAGTTGAAGGGGGAGTAAAGGCATGGATTGGGGTGGGAACCAGGTGGAGGGGAACTATGGGTGGGAAAAAGAGGAACAATTGTAATAATCTGAACAATAAAGATTTATTTTTTTTAAAAAATGGCGACCAGGAAAGACCTCAGTCGGAAAGGGAAGACCTACACAGTGACTCACCTGAATAAGGCCCAGGAAGAAGAGAGCGGTCCGAGGCCTGGAAGTAGAATTTAGCTGGAATGTTCCATCCAGAAACAGTTGGGGAGGAGGAGGCAAGAATAGAGTGTGTGGGGCGGGGCGTGGAATAGAAGAAATGCCAGAGCATTAGCAAGGGCCTTGGAGGCTGTAAGAACGTTTACTCCGAGTAA
This sequence comes from Lasiurus borealis, assembly GCA_004026805.1. NCBI lineage: Eukaryota > Metazoa > Chordata > Mammalia > Chiroptera > Vespertilionidae > Lasiurus > Lasiurus borealis. The sequence continues at coordinate 15,187 of PVJN01008229.1, forward strand.
ACCGGGAAGTCACCAACTTGTTCTAAACAAAGACTGATCTGATGCCTTCTTGTTCCTGGAAACTTAACCTCTGCCCCCTCATTGCTCCCATGTGAGGAAAGCAAATTGTTAATCTTCCTAACCTTGGCTCCGTCACTCATAAAATGGTAAGAATGATGCCTTCACTATGGTGATATAGTAAAAGTCTCCTGAGATAATGCATGAAAAAGGCTGAGCACAGAGCCTGGCAAGTAATAGTGCTCAATAAATAGCAGTTATCATTTTTGTTCTTATCTCAGAACGTGACTCAGCTGATTTCCCGGGGCAAGGGTGGGTTCAGGCCTGGCTCCGTTTCTCCGAGGTGCTTGCTCAGCTCCTGACTCAGCAGTCCCTGAAGCTCATGGGTGCCACTCACAAGGCTGATAACCCACAGGAGTCCTTACCTTTGTGACTGAATCGTGGACTTCCTAAAATTACGGGCAAAGTGTCAAGTGTTTGTAGTTATATATATGGATGTGAGTGGATTTCTCAAAGTGGTTCCTAGCCTCAAAAGGTATGAGAGAAGGAGCACTTAGCTGGACTCTATATGATAAAAGTTCTGGGTACAGCTCAGCAGATAGCTAATTTTTTGAGTCTCTGGGAAGTCATTTGGCGGCACTGGTTTTCTCACTTTTTCCTGAATCATTTGAGGATAGATTACAAACTTGGTGCGCTATCAGGACGTTGCACAAGATGATTCTAAGGTCATTTCTAGGTCTCGGATTCTATGACAGAATTCTCGGCATACACTAAATAAGTGTACTTTGGGACAGTGTATCTTCCTCCTTGTAACAGACCTTTAAAATGGTAAGACCTGGCTGGCATGCTCAGTAGTTGAGCAGTGATCTATGAACCAGAAGGTCAGGGTTCACATTTCCAGTCAGGGCACATGCTGGGGTTGCAGGCTCGATCCCCAGTAGGTGGCATACAGGAAGTAGCCGATCAATGATTCTTTTTCGTCGTCGTTGATAATTCTTACTCTCTCTCCCTCTCCCTTACTCTCTCTCAAATCGATGGGGGGAAATATATCTGAGGTAAAGAAATAGGGCATAGACATACTGTCTCATTACCAAATGAGAATGTTTTCTTCTTTGTGGCATAATGGCAGTTTAATGGAGGTTTAAAAGATTTTTTAAAGTAAAAAGTGAACAATGAATTAAAGACTGAAAAGCACAAGTCCTATGAGGGAAGATTTAAAAAACTGTGGATTGTTTATTAGGGAAAAAGAGAAGGCTACAAGACTGAATTATCTTCAGGCTGAATATATGTTCCTCCCTCTGACAAAAAGCATAACTTTAGACGAGTTTTAACATTGCTATTCATTTGTCCCCTTTTTTCTCAGATGCTTACTCTGGTAGATGAAAATTAAAATCACTGTAGCAGCAGAAAATTTTTCATAAAAAATATAGCACTTGCTCTGGCCAGTTTTTCTCAGTGATTAGAGCATTGGCCCGAGGACCAAAGGGTCCTGGGTTCAATTCCTGGTCAAGGGCACATACCTCAGTTGTGGGTTCAATCCCCAGCCCTGGTCAGGGTGTGTGCAGGAGGCAACCAATTGATGTGTTTCTCTCCCATCAATGTTTTTCTCTCTTCCCCCCGTCCCCACCACCACCTTCCCTCCTTTCCTCTCTCTCTAAAAATCAATGGGAAATATATCCTCGGGTGAGGATTAAAAAAAAAGAATAGAGCACTCATAATCTCAACATTTAGGAACTCCTAACCCTTACAAACTCAATCTACCATGGCTATCTCTTTCTTCCTCATTTTCTATCTGCTCACACTATAAACTGGGAATTGTATTAACTCAACACTTTTTTTAAAAATTAGTGCTATCAAAAACTATGGAGCTCAAAATTATTTCAGTCCATCGTGTCACACCATCATAGAATCTGGTTGTCAGACTAGAGCTTCGTGGATCACCCAGTGCACCTCCTGCCCAAAGCAGGTTCCTCCGAGGGCTTCTCTACCGGAGGGTCAGTGAGAGCTCACCCGGACTCTTCCAGAGAGAGGGCCCTCGAAACTTTGAAAGTAGCCCATGCTATGGCTTTTCCAGACGTCCTTCGTTCCCTTCTTTCTTTCCTCCCCATAATTATCTGCCCCTCTCTCACTCTGGACTTTGTCCCTTGCAGAACGTGAGAGCTGCCAATGGAAATGGCTGAGGGCTGCGAGATGAGGCTTGGTCTGGCACTGCCCACCGACTATAGGAAAATCGGTGCATTACGCCACTTGCTTTAAAGGGAACCATTCCAGAAAGACCAAGCAGTGCCACCAGTTTGCTATGTGATCTTAGCAAGTCTTTGAAGTTCTCAGGGTCATCAGGAACATGGGGAAAACGTTACAGAGTTCTCATGACGAGGGACAAAATCTATGTTTTAAAGGGGGTGGGAGAGCTCTGCCAGTGCAGAAAATTGTGTGACTGTGTTTGCAGACTATATGCTGACTCACGTGTCTGTTTTGTTTTGTTTTTTTAAACAGGGATCCATTTGCAGTGATTTCCTAATGCTGATGTGTTGCCCTCTGTGCACCCTTTGTCAACTCAAGAGAGATATTATAAAAAGAAAACAAATGAATGCTTTTTAAAGATGTTTGGTATGTTGGTGGAAATTCTTGATTTATAGGTATCAAAATAAGATTTCAAAGTCGTCTTTGATTTCCTTGGGACTATCTCACAGAGACATGAGATACTCCTTAACAGATGGAGGGCAAATGATCTTTAATTGCCAGTCTACACCGACCAGTTGGTAGTCAGCTTTCCAGAGCCTGGGTTGAAAGGACTAAGCCTAGTTGCATAGGAATTTTGTGACTTTTTAAAGGTGTCTGCCACAACAGGAGTAGCCACGAGATGTACCAGATAAACCGTATTCATCTTAGATACCCCATAACTTAAGGAAGTAGAGATATGTGTATGACTAGTCATCTAATTAAGCCTGGATCTCAAATCTGCTGCCCCCAAGAGTAACCAACTGAGACGCTATGCTGTGTGACTGTGTAGTGTACCTACTTACATGCTCTTATCAGTACCACAGCATTAAAGTAATAACTCATTCTCCAAAGTGGTGGGAAACTCTTTTAGTCTCTATAAATTATGTGTGGACAATTCTCTGAGTTATCCAACATGCCTGATCACATTTTTAGTCTTCTCGCTTCTTCCTGTTTCTCTCAGGCAAGAGGGCAATGGCTTATCCAGTCCTGTCGTTTGATTTCGTCTGCCAGTCCCCAAAACATTTGCAATCAGAGTTTAGCTTTCACATGGAAATGGCTATTCTCTGTAAAAGTCCTTGATCAGGATGGCTCATTCATGTGTATGATTGGTTGATGCTGATACCTATCTGTCTCTCTCTAAGCTATTTTTGCCACATGCAGCACAAAGAAATGTCCTCTTCATGAACCATGTTTCAGTGTGTTTCATTTTTAGTGCCATTTGCCTTCATATATATTTTTTTTTTCATAGAAGGGAGAGGGATAGTTAGAAACATCAATCAGCTGCCTCCTGCACACCCCCTACTGGGGTTGTGTCCACAACCAAGGTCCATATACTTGACCGAAATCAAACCTGGGATCTTACAGTCCACAGACTGATGCTCTATCCACTGAGTCAAACCGGTCTGGGCACTTTTTGCCTCTGTTTTTGAATGGCTTCCCTCAATGACTGAAGTGCTTAACTCACTTTCAAGCAAAGTCAAGATGGGGAGTTTTCATATCATTATACCCTACCGCCTAAGAATTGACTATTACCTCTCTTCCCAAGTAGTGATGCTTTTTTAAAAAGTGTCTATTTATTTGAGAGAGAGGAAAAAAGAGGGGGGAGAGAAACATCAATCAGCTGTCTCCTGCATGCCCCTTACTGGGCATGGAGCCCGAAACCCAGGCAGGTGCTCTGCCCAGGAATCCAACCAGAGACTTCTCGGTGCATAGGATGATGCCCAACCAACTGAGATACATCAGCCAGGGCAACAGTGATGCTTTTCTAAAAGCCTATGTTACCACCCTGACTCAGAATTTGATGCCAAAGTAGCCCTTGAGGAATTAGACCGTGGCAGTTGACTCATCTGGTCATCATGAAAAAGATTGTTTCAGGTTCTCTGCTTTTTAGATATTGTACCTTCACATGTTTGATGATTCTTTGTCATTTGGTAACAGACAGTTAGCTGTGGCAGTCTACAGAACATTCTGTGGTTCACTCAAGGCACCTAGCAATATTGCCTGGCACATATTGTGGATAAAAAATGAACATGTTTCACACACACACACACACACACACACACCAAAAAATTGAAGCCCTAACCTAAGAGGCTCATCTAAATCTTACCTGGTGGTCATGATTCTTCCTAATAAACTGTATTGAACCAGGAGCCATTGTTTGATGTAGACTTAAAATATGTAGAAGTTTGGCAGGACAGTAGGGGTGGAATAGAAGTTTTGATATTTGAAACAAAATCATCTAAAGAAAGATGGACCAATAAACCCTAATTTTTCATTCATTTGTTCTTCTCTCTCTCTCATTCCTACAGGTAAAATTTCCATTGTGGTGAAAGAAAATGCTGGAATGAAATGCTGCATTTATGAATAGCTATCTCACCTCAAATATTAGAAATTAAAGCAATTAATCATATGGTTTCAAATGGCTTCAAAACATTTTTATTTCCAGTTAACTTTGAAAGATGTTTCCCGCACTATTCTGTAAGATAAGCGCCATTAAAAACATTAATCCCCTTAATAGTTCTTGTGTCTTTCAATACTGCTTCCTAGGAAATTACAATAAACTTTTTAAAAAATGAACCCAAGGTTGTCAAAGTTGAATGATGGGCAGGTGGAGATTCTTCTACTTTCTACCTTTATGTGTAGTTTGAAAATGTCCACAACAACGGTTTTTAAATGCTGTTAGGTAAAAAGCTTTTATTGTTTCGGATTTTCCCTCCACTGGGAGGCTGGGCGTTACCCTGTGTGGTCCCTCACCCCAGGCCAGAGGGGTCTTCTCCCTTTGGCAGCCTGAGTGGCACTCGGCACTTCTTCGCCGTGTTTTAAAGTAAACCCACTCCAACAACGTGGAGTTACTGTAGATTATATAAACAAAAGGGCGGATTTCTGTTTTAAATCACCCAGCAAGCCCTCCTAACTAAAATTCCCATTAGGCATTTCTATCCTCCACAAAGTCATCTCCACACACCTCCTCCCCCAGGTTAATATGGCATATTATTATTTTTTATTGAGGCCAGGTGCACAAATTCGTGCACAGGTGGGGACCATTGGCCGGGCTGGCAAGGGGGAGGGAATGCAGGAGGTTGGCCAGCCCCAACCCCATTTGGCAGGAGCCCCAGGGCGGTTGGTGTATGTCCCACGGGTCCCCTAAAACCAGGAACTGCTGCAGACACCCCCAGAGCACCAGCGCAGTGCCTTCTTTGACACACTCCCTCAGTCTCCTCGTGAGCTTCAGGCCACAGGAGGTGCGGTGTGCCTCCTCCACAAAGGGCTTCTGTAGACAGTGCTCTGGGTTTCGGGGAACTGTCTCCCAGCGACGTGCCCTGTGTGAGGGCACCAGCCATTTACCCAGGTCGGCCTTGTCCTTATCCGTCAGCACAGAGTGGAGGACCTGGGAGGCCGGCTGAGGTGGGAGGAGAGAAGGCGCCTGTGCGCTGGGCCAGCCTGTCCTGCTCATCCCAATCGTTGCAAACAGGGCGGGGTGCACAGGGGAAGGCTTTGGTGGCTGCAGGGGCAGCCTGAGCGCAAGGAGGGGGTGGCTGCGGCGCAGGCGGGCACCGGTCAGTGAGGGGCAGTGGTGGCATGCAGGGGTCACAGTGCGCCCCCCTCCCATGTCTGCGGAGCCCTGTTTGCACCCGCCTCACAGTAGCGTCTGTCAGGCAGCCTGCAGGGCTGGGCTGGAGCTGGGGTGGGGCCATGGCTGGCCCTGGTGTGGGTTCTTCCAGGCAGACTTTTCCTCCGTGCTTGCCCTCTTTGCTGTGCGTTCCTCCCACTTCCCCGCTGGCCTCCTTCCTGGCAGCCGCATTTGTAATTTGGTGCTCTCAGGTCTGGAGGAGCACAGCCAGGAACCGAGCCCTCTCCCCTGGGGCCCCAGGCCACAGGGAGCTCGTGGGCACCTGGGAACAGGAGACGGGGTGTCGATCGGGCGTAGGGCCAGCGAGGGGGAAGGACTGTGGGAGTTTGGAGGGCCCAATGAGACTGGTTGGCCTCATAGCGACTGGTTACTACAGTCGTTCTGGTCATTTCACCGTTCAGTCACCGGGCTTTTATACACACACACACACACACACACACACACACACACACACGAATACACATACACACTAGGGGCCCAGTGCACGAATTTGTGCACCTTGAAAGAAACTGTGGTCCTTGAGGCTGCAGTGGGCCCAGGTGTGGGTCTTGGCCCATCCTCCATGCCTCTGCTCAACCCCCCAGCCGAAGCCCCCAGTCCCTCTCTGCCAGCAGCCCCACTCCCACCCCCACCACTCCCATGCGCTGACAGTGCCAGCCCCACTCACACCCACTGACAGCGCAGAGCGATTGGGACTGGCACCAGCAGTGGTGTGAGCAGGCCCGGCATTGTCAGCGGGTGTGAGCAGCAGCTGCCGCCCTGATTGCCCCTCAGGAGCAGGGGGAGGTGGAGAAGCCCTCAGGACAATTGGGGCCAGCAGCCATCACTCACACCCGATCTAGACTAGTGACAGGCGCCAGCAGCAGGTTTCGAGTTTGAGCGGGGCCATGGCCAGCAGCGGGTGTGAGTGGCAGCTGCCGGCCCCAATTGCCCCTCAGGAGCAGAGGGAGGTGAAGAAGCCCTGAGGGGCGATCAGGACCAGCAACCGCCGCTTGCACCCACTGATGGCACTGTGTGATTGGGGCTCGCACCAGCAGCAGGTGGGAGCAGGGCCGGCACTGGCAGCAGGTACAAGCACCCGGCAGGACTGTGACCCGCAGGAGCAAAGAATTTTGAGTAACCACCAGAGGCTCGCCCTGATAACAGCAACCAGCGCCCACCATGGTCTGGTGCCCCTGCTCACCTGCTCCACCATCCTGCCGCAGCTGATGCCCTCCATGTTCTGTGTTCTACCACCTACTGCCAGTGCCCTCCATGTTCTGCGTGCACCCCCTGGTGGTCAACACACGTCTTAGTGACTGGTTGTGCCATTGTTCCTCGGTTCGGTCTATTTGCATATTAGGGATCTATATATAGACTAGGAGCCCAGTGCATGAAATTTGTGCACTGCAGCGGGCGGGATACCCTCCCACAGTCTAGGAACCCTCAGGGGATTCCTACTGACAGCTTAGGCCCTTTCCTATGGGGTATGAGACTAAACTGCAGTCTGAACTCCCTCTGAGGGAGGCAACCGAGCTGATCAGGGAAGGCGTCACTCCCATCACCCCACTGCTGCAGCCACTGCCGGCCACTGCAGCCACCAAGATGTTTTCATCAACACAGACTCCACTCCCTTCACCATGAAAATATGAAAACTTTCTTTAGGACTTTTCAAGATGTCTCTTTCATAGGATATGACCTTTCTTCATTTCTCTTTCTTTTTTATCCTCACCTGAGGATATGTTCCCATAGATTTTTAGAGAGTGGGGAAGAGAGAGGGAAAGACAGAAAGAACATCAATGTGAGAGGAACACTTTGATTGGTTGCCTCCTGCATGAGATCGGATCTGGGCCCTGACCAGGGAGGAGCCTATAACCTAGGTACATGCCCTTCATCAGAATCGAACCTGGACCCTGGGGGCCAGCCCCCCTGAGGGTTTGTGTCTCTGCTCCAGCTCCAGAAGCCCAGCACCAGGGCCACAGGGCTAGGGCTGGGGCCAGGACCAGCCCCCCACACATGTTGTTCTCTCCGGCTCTGGGCCCAGGCCAGGCCCCTCCTCCTGAGCTGGTCATGACCATTACAGTGTCCTGGCCTAATTGCATATTACCTCTTTATATATAGATAGATATAAGATAGATAATTAACATATAACATTGTATTCATTTTAGATGTACCACATAATGATCTATTAAAGGCATACTAGCTTAGAGTTACTCGTTTTCCTTTCACAAATATTTATGGTATTCTCACACTCCTGATATCATGCTTTATCTTGTGCATTCCAAATGCCTAAGTCTCCCTCACACTAGGCTACTTACCTTGGTGAAGTCAAAATCCTCCTGAAAGGCCCCTGCACACTAGAGGGAAACTGCTAGAGCTGAGACACAGCAGCCCCTCCGGGAAGTTGGCTGCAGGGGAGGGGAAACTGTAGGGCAAGCATGTCAAATTCGTGGCCCGCAACGAATATTTTTGCAGCCCAGCCAACATAACGATATATAAGAAACATTTTAGCCCTCCACATCACCAGTTTGGCTCAGCGGATAGAGCATCAGCCTGCGGACTGAAGGGAAGGGTCCCAGGTTCGATTCCGGTCAAGGGCATGTGCCTTGGTTGCGGGCACATCCCCAGTAGGGGATGTGCAGGAGGCAGCTGATTGATGTTTCTCTCTCATCCATGTTTCTAACTCTATCCCTCTCCCTTCCTCTCTGTAAAAAATCAATAAAAATATATATATATTAAAAAACCTTTTAATCAAAATTTCGTAACTTAAATTTTACAATATCCTGTTATACATAACTATTAATAACAAACTACAACGTTTGCCAATGACTGATGACTATAATCCTGTTGCATTCATTTCCCTTACACGCCTTACACACAGGTGCACCATTTCTCTCCACTAATACCAGCAGCAAATATTTTAGCAGCCGATTGCCACACCATTTGTCTTGGACTGACTTGTTTGGTGAGTGCAACAGGTAATGTTTTGCTTTCGGGGAACAAGACCAATAGGTTTATTTGCATCATGCTTACTAATTTGTGCAGTTACTCAGCTATGGACCATGCTCACAGTGGTGAGGATTGATGCTCTGAGCTGACGTACCCTGTAGACCCTGCCCTTTCCTTCTCCTTTTCCATTTTGTTTTGTTGTAGGACCCTCCTTGTGGAGTACAACCCTCAAAAGAGGTCACTTTAACACCTGTGCGGGTCTTCCCCAAGCCTTGCCTCTACTCTGTTTCTCCTGTCTCTGGCTTTTGTGTAACAGCTACTTCAGAAGTAGTAGATAAATTCCCATCGGCCACCAATTAGCATGCAGCAGCAGCTTCTAAATCTGCTACTAGTATTTTATTCTATTTTTTATTGTGGTAAAATAAACATAGCATAAAATTAACCATTTTTTAGTGTACATTTCAGGGGTATTAAGTACATTCATATTGTGGTACAGTCATTGCCATCCTCCATCTCCAGAACTCTTCATCTTGTAAAACTGAAACTCTGAACTTATTCAACAATAACTCCCCAATTCCCTGTCCCCCAGGCCCTGGCATCCCCTATTCTATTTCTGTCTTTAAGACTTTAACTACTCTGAGTACCTCATATAAGTGGAACCATACAGTATTTTTTGTATGTGGCTTATTTCCCTTTCCATGATGTCCTCAAGATTCATTTATGTTGTATATATGTCAGAATTTTTCCTCCTTCTAAAGGATAATATTCTCTGGTATGGATATGGCATATTTTGCTTATGCATTTGATGGACACTGGGTTGCTTCCACATTTCAACTATTGTGACTAAAGCTGTTATGAATATGGACATCTAATATCTGTTTGAGACTCTGCTTTCAGTTTTTTTACTATCTATCCAAAAAAAAAAAAAAGAATTGCTGGACCATATAATAATTAATTCTGTGTTTAATTCTTTGAGGAAGTGCCATGTTATTTTTGACAGCACCTTGGCTATACCCTTTCATATACCCACCAACAGTGCATAAAATTCCAATTTCTTCACATATTCATCAACACTTAGTTTCTATTCTGTTTTGTGTGGGAGTTTTCCATGAACAGCCATCTTAATGGGTGTGAGGTGAGCAAGGGACTGCAGACCTATCATGGTGGGGTGGGTTGATCAGGGCTGGGCTGGCCCCACCCCCTGATCAGGCCAGTTTGTTGGCCACAGTGGTCATTATAGCAACCAGTCATAATTTGTTCCAGTCATTACAGATGCTGGCTTTATATATATATAGATTATTTATTTGTTTATTTGTTTAATTTAATTTTTTTACCCAGGTCTCAGATCTAAGACTTTGGATTCCAGATTTGTAAGTTCTCACTGACAACTTTTTTTTTATTATTAATTAGGTCTCTTGTATATTTGTTTTAAATCTCACAGAATATTATTTAAAACTGTTGATATTTATTTAGTTTTATCTATCTTTTACTTTGGCACTTTTAATCTTACTTTACTTACTTCCTTCATCTGGAAAACTTTTCCCTTTGCCTGATGAACATTTTTTTTTTTTTAGATTTTTTCATACACACACACACACACACACACACACACATACACACACACTAGAGGCCTGGTGCATGAAATTCATGCACAGAGGGAGGGTGTTCCTCAACCCAGCCTGTATCCTCTCTAATCTGGGACCGCTCTCACAATCCATGACTGCTGGCTCCCAACTGCTCACCTGCCTGCCTTCCTGATTGCCCCTAACTGCTTCTGCCTGCCAGCCTGATCACCCCCTAACCACTCCCCTGTCAGCCTGATTGATGCCTTACTGCTCCCCTGCCAGCCTGATTGTCCCTAACTGCCCTCCCCTCCAGGCCTGGTCATCCCCAACTGTCCTCCCCTGTTGGCCATCTGGTGGTGGCCATCTTGTGTTCACATGGGGGCAGGATCTTTGACAACATGGGGGCAGCCATCTTGTGTGTTGGAATGATGGTCAATCTGCATATTACTCTTTTATTAGGAAGGATAGAGGCCTGGTGCATGGGTGGGGGCCAGCTGGTTTGCTCTGAAGGGTGTCCTGGATCAGGGTGGGGGTTGCCTTGGGGTGTGGGGCAGCCTGGACAAGCAGCCTGTGGTGGTTTGCAGGCTGGCCATGCCCCCCAGGAGGCCCTGGTATCTTGGATTTATTTATCTTCTACAATTGAAACTTTGTAGCTTGAAGTGGAGCTCTGGGCCAGCCAGGGTGTGTGGAAAGCTTGGCTTCCTCCATCATCGGGAAACCTAAACCTCCCTCCTGCTCTCTCCGTGGCCGCAGCTGTCTTGGTTGGGTTAATTTGCATACTCGCTCCTGATTGGCTGGTGGGTGTGGCTTGTGGGTGTAGCAGAGTGATGGTTAATTTGTATATTACTCATAGATAGAATTTTTTTATTGAATTTTAATAGAGAGGAAAGGAGAGGGATAGTCAGAAACATTGATAAGAGAGAAACCTTGATCATCTGCCTCCTGCACGCCCCCCACTAGGGATATGCCCGCAACCAAGGTACATGCCCTTGACTGGAATCAAACCTGGGACCCTTCAGTCTATAGACCAACACTCTATCCACTAAGCCAAAGGTTAGGGCTGATGAACTTTTAAAGTTTATTGTGAGTGTGGCAGAGCTGGTGAGAAATCCTAATACCTCTTTGTGATCCAAAAACATCTTTATTTTGTGTTCCCTTCAGAAGTGCCTTCTAGCCCAGTGCTTCTTGCTCCATTTAACACAGTTGTGTCTTCTACTGGCAACTTTAAAAATTTTCCCCCTTTAACTTCCTTGTTCACCAATTTGGCAGGGAGCGCTCAGGGGTTCTCAGAGCCCCTTGAATCTGTAGCTTGATTTCTTTTGGAAATACTCATCACTTATTTCTTCAGCTATCACTTCTGCTTTATCCTCCCTCTCCTTCCCTCCTAAGACCAGAGACGCACTTATGTTACACTTCCACACAGAGCCTCACATCTCGCCAGTGTTCTTTCTCTGTATTTCCCACCCCAGGTCCTTTCCATGCTTCAGTCTGTGTATTCCCTACAAAGCTAAATTCTAGCTTGTGAATCCTCTTTTCTGCTCTCACAGGTACCCTCGTCTTTCTGAGCAGAGCGCCTGGCAGGATGTCCCTGCAGCATGTGGAGGAAAGCGCAGAGGCTCTGATCCTAGAGTCTGAGGGCCAGTCCTGGCCACCACGCCCCAGCGTGTGCCCTGTAAGTGGCTGTTTCTTCCTCTGTAAAACTGTCTTGGTACCCATCTCCTGGGGTTGGGATGTGCAGATGAGGGCATCAACGTGAAGTCGGGAAGGCACTACTAGACAAATGGACACTGTCAGAGCCCATGTTCATGAGGGTGGTGAAGTCAGAACCCCGCCTTCAGTCAGAGCCACAAACAGCAACATGTGTACGCGTGCCACACACACACACACACACACACACACATGTTCACACCACATGTGCACTGGTGCACGTGCCCACACGCGCAGAAAGGCCTGAGCGCATCTCTTGAGCCAGAGCCCCTTGCACTTCCCCTGGAAACCATCCAAACCAACTTCAAGCACAAGAGAGTTCACACCGGACAACATGGTGCTGATGTGAGAACTGGCCAGGCTTCTCCGTGCTATTATCTTTGGGCCAAACGACTTGCCATCACATGATATATTTGAGTTGGGAACCCTGTCCCCCACTCCCGAGGAGACTGGGGAGGCCATTACATAGTTTGACCAGAGAGTGAGGGAGCTGGAAATCCCAGCACCTTCCAGCCAGGCCGCCTAACTGGGTTTGGAGAAAGTCTCCCTGGCTCAGTGCCTACGGTCCCTCCCTCCATCTCTCCAACTGTCTGTCTCTTCCTGCCTCACTTCTCTGCCTCTCTCAATCTATCCATCTCTCTCTCTCTCTCTCTCTCTCTCTCTCTCTCTCTCTCTCTCTCTGATTCTCTGTCTCTCTCTATCCATCTCTTTCCATCTCTGTCTATCTCTCTGTCCAACAATCTCACTTCTGGGTATCTACTCAAAAGGACTGCAAGCAGAACCTCAGTTCCCTGCACACTTGTGTTCACAGCAGCACTATTCACAACGGCCCAGAGGTGGGGCCACGCAGGTGTGCATGGACCTTTGGTGGATAAACAGTGGAAGGAATATTACTCAGCCTTAAAAATGAGAGAGGTTCGTATTCGTGTTGCAGCCTATAGGAGCCTTGAGGATGTGCTAAGTGAGATAAGCCAGTCACAAAGGGACACAGACTGCAGGATTCCCTGTGCCTTTGGCACCCAGAGAGGTCTGAAATAAATAAAAATGTGTTTTAAAGTGCGCACCCATTAAATAGCAACTTAGAATCACCGGGACAAGTCAGAAGGAATGACAGGGATGGGACGAGGTGCCAAGAGGAGACCAGGTGTTCTCAGGGTGGCAGAAAGATGCAGCCTGGTTCATGCCCATCATCTGATGCCACTCCCAGCAGCCCAGCCGCTGCGGTTACAGGTTTCTGCGTTCATCCATCCGTGGTTCACTCACTCCGCCGGTGCACAGCCCTCTTCACCAGCCCTGGGGCAGGACGTAGGATACGAAAGTCCGATCAGGGCCTAAGAGGGCACTGCAGGAGAGTCCACAGCTTGGACTGTGTGTGGCTTTACCAGGTCTGCACGTCACCAGCGCAGACAGGGCAAGGTCAACAGGACAAAGACAACGTCCCTTGGCCTCCCTGTGCCTCAGTTTTCCTCCCAAGAACACAAAGTGCACTTCTCCAGCTCTGAGGATCCAGGGTCTGGGTCTCACCTTCCCCACAACAGGAGCCCTGGAAACCAGCCCTTCCCTCCAGGACGGTGTGGGCGCCCCCTGGAGGCAAACATGGGAAACGGCCCAGGCCTCCACACTCCTTGAACAAAAGCCTTTCTGCATGTTTGTCTCTTCAGATATCTCTGGGGCTTTACCTCTTGCAACCTCTCTGCAGGGTAATAGCCACAGTTACAAATGCACAGATGGCCCTGGAGCCTCCCGGGTTCCTGAAAATGGGGGCCACACACAGCAGCTGCAGAGACCGTCCTGATTCCCAGTCCAGCTCTGCTCCATCCCCGCTGAGAGAAGCGCCCAGGCCTGGTTCTGGCTGTGAAATGGGAAGGATGTGCTGGGCTGGCTCCCAGGGGGCAAGGGCTGGGTGGCAAGTTGACTCTTACTTCCTGCAGTAGCGGGAACTGGCCACCAGAGGGCGAAGGCCTCTGCCGCCTCCCAAGGCCAGCAGCTGGGCTGGGCGGAACCCCACACCTGGTTCCCCTTCGGAAGGGGCAAGGGGGAGGCTGAAGGATGGCTTTGGGGCCAGGTGAGCATCCAGCTGCCCTGGGAGGCCTGTTCTGCCTACCTCCCTGCAGATGGGTCCCCTCTGGTGGCCGCACTGCGCAGGCCGAGCCCTCCAGGAGCTGGACGCCACAGACTCGGTGCTCTGAGTATTTCCTGGAGGAATGGGGGGGGGTTGGGGGAGGAGAGGGAAAGGGACACGGGGCTTGAGGGCGGAGTGCCCACGTGGTGTCTGCCCACCCCTCTGCCTGAGGGGTCATCCTCCACCCCCACCCCCCCCAGACTGGTTTGAGGACCTGGGGCTGCAGGGGAGCACTGAGGGTGCCGTGTGCTGAATGGGGGCCCAGGGGATGAGAGCTGCTGCCAAGGAGGTGGGTGGCATCGGGGACTTGGACCTGGAGGCACCCGGCAGAGCCAGGCCTCACAGAGAACATGCAGGCAGGCAGGCTGCTGGTTTGCAGACCCCGAATTAATTTCATTTCGAGGGGAAACAAAACCTGCAGGAGAGGCAGGCGGAGGCGTCAGCCAGACAGGAGGGGAAATAATGGCAGGTTCTCTGCAATCTCCACCACATTCGCGAGGGCAGGCGGGATGCTCCCCACGCAGGGCCCTCGCCCCGATGCAGCGGGACTCCGTCTTGGGGCACAGAGCAGCCGCCCAGAGGCCCTGGTGCCATGACAGGACCCAGTCCGCTGGGGGTGGAGAAGGGGGTGAGGGGAAGGCTGAAGCCCTTCAGAGCAAATGGCCTCAGGGTGAAGGGCCGCGTCCCCAGAGGTCACAGGTCAAGGACACAGGGGCTCTGGGCAGCCGAGGGTCCCATTTTCAGCTCCGTCCTTGTACTGCTCTGTGGCCTGGAAGGAAGAAGTCCCTCGCCGGCTCTGGGCTGCAGTAGCCCCACCTGTACAATGGGGACGTGAGATGGGGGCGGGCCCACGTGGACAGCCGGGGGTGCACACATAAGCACAGTGTGGGACCCAGAGCTACAGGGGAAAGGGGACTCTGGTGAGGGGGAAGGAAGGGGCACCTGAAGATGGAGGAGGAGTCACTGGAGGATGGAGAAGAGGCAATGGAAGAAGAGGGGAGATTGAAGGAATGGGGCCAGGAGCAAACGGGCCCCTAGAACAGTGGTTCTCAACCTTCCTAATGCTGCGACACTTTAACACAGCTCCTTATGTGGTGTTGACCCCCAGCCATAAAATTATTTCCGTTGCTACTTCATCACTGTAATTTTGCTACTGTCATGAACATGTAATGTAACCATCTGATATGCAGGATGTATTTTCGTTGTTACAAATTGAACATAATTAAAGCATAGTGATTAATCACAAAAACAATATATAATTATATATTGTGAAATATTTATTTCTAATTACAAATAAATGAAATTTTGTCTTGAATCGTGGTGTAGCATGGGCAACAGTCTTCATATAACAACAGTAAACTACATTGCTACATTTTGCTACACCGAGGAGCAGTGTGTTGGTTCCTAAGACCACGGGAAATAGGTGTTTTCCAATAGTCTTAGGCGACCCCTGTGAAAGGGTCATTCGACCCCAAAGGGGTTGCTACCCACAGGTTGAGATCGCTGCCCTAGAAGCTGACAAAGCAGGAAGGACCCTGCCCTGGAGCCCTCCCAGGAAGCCCAGCCCTAGACGCCCTGATCTCAGGTTCTGGCCCCCAAATAGGGAGGGCATCTGCTCCTGTTAGTTTAGGCCAGTCTGTAGTCATCGGAGCAGCAGCCTCAGAAAATAGACCTGTCCTTTGGGGGCTTTGAGCAGGTTCTGGGAACAGCTAAGCCCTGTGCTCCATGGCAGGGACACACACACACACACACACACAACCTACTCCCTAGACCTCTCACTGCAGGGCTCACAGGGACGTCCATCCCTGTCTCTACCTCGGCCCTGCCTCCTGCTCCCTGGCACTCCTCGCAGTGACAGCGCAGTGGGCACAGCAGGCCGTCTGCTTAGCGGGGAGCTGCGTGGTGGGAAGCACAGGCCAGGTGGCTCAGGGGCTCCCCAGCCACGCCCTTGCCTCCCTCCTGGGCCTTCCCCTAAGGAGTCCCGCCTAGGCCTGTGCTTCCCGGAGCACCTGGGCTGACAGGAGTCCACAACTGGGTTGCTGTGCCCATATTCTAGATGGCAAGACTGAGGCTCAGAGACGGGGAGCAGAGGTCCCTACCCCCACTTTCCTCCCCCTCTACTCAGCCCAGCTCATAAGTGGCTTCCCCAGCTTCCTCGCTTGCTATGGTTGCCACAGGAGGAGGAGGAGGGAGGGGGGAGGTAGAGGGACAGATTTTTGAGAAGCAATCTCAAAACATACCAGCTGGCCCTCCCTTCCCTTCCTCACTCACTCCTCCAATGTCAGCATCCATTTGTGCAGCCGGGCCTGGGCCTCTTCCTAGCCGGGACAAAGGAGGTCAAGAAGGCAGAGGGTCCAGGGAGTGGGATCTGGGACCTCAACCTCACCCGGCAGATGTCCTGGACCTGGGCTCCATCGCCCTCCCACAGTTCCCAGACCAGGCGGGCTCTTTCCAGCCTCCCTGCCTTCACACATGCAGTTCCCTCCATCTGGCATGCCCTTCCTCAGCCTTCAGGTCCCAGCCGGCTTTAACTCCACTGGAGAATCTTCCCAGAGTCCCGTGGGGCTCCCCTTGCATTCTGCACCCACCGTGGCCACATCATCCTCTTGATGATGCTCTCAGAGGGCAGTGAGGTCTTGAGGATGCTAGCTTTGCCTCTGTACCCCAGGGCCTGGCACAGACAGGTGCTCAGTAAAGCTGAAAGGAAGGGAAGGAGGGAAGGAAGGGAGGGGGAAAGGAGAGAAGGGAGCTAAGAAACACTTCTCGTAAGTTTGGAGCAGATCTGGACGAGAGCACCTGGCACAGGTCTGGACACGGAGCAAAGCCCACTCCTTTCCTGCCGCCTCCACTTGAGCCTGGGCTCCAGCACCTTCTGCCTCATCCCATTTGGAGCTGTCTCTACACCCACAGGCCTGTGTCGGTGTCCATTTGGACGCAAGGTAATCACACTAGGATGCAGTGCACGTATTTGGACATGCACTTGACTTCATAAGCTCTGTGTGTTTGGGAGAATCGGGAGAAAGGCCTTCATTCTCTGAAATGAAGGACCATGCAAGCTCACAAGGGCCTGAGGGCTGACCTTGAGCAGGGGACTTCAAAGGGTTTTCACTTATTTTCTGCAAACAATGCCTTACCTGATGTCCATTCCATAAGACCAAGATGCTGCTTGGGGCAAAGTGGTGCATCTTGAGGGCATCTGGAGAGGGGACCAGAGTCCCCTTTCTCCTGTAGCTCTGGGCCCCAGGGAGATGGCGGCACAGAGTCCACTCACTCCCTTTCTGCCGCCTCCACTTGAGCCTGGGCTCCAGCACCTTCCGCCTCAGCCCATGTGGAGCCAGCTCAGAGGCAGTCTCCATACCCGCAGGCCTGAGTCCATTGCCCATTTAGAGGCAAGGAACCCTCTTATTTCTGAGTAGAGCGCCTGGCAAGGTGTCCCTGCAGCATGTGGAGGGGCTCCCAGCCTAGAAGCTGTGTACAAGTCCTGGCCACCACATCCCAGCTTGTGCCCCAAAGGGATCTCTGGTAATACAGGGACAGTTACAAATGCCCAGAGGGCCCTGAGCCTCCTGGGTTCCTGAAAATGGGGGCCACATACATCAGCTGCAGGGACCGTCCTGATTCCCAGTCCAGCTCTGCTGGTTCCCCTTCAGAAGGGGCAAGGGGGAGGCTGAAGGATGGCTTTGGGTCCAGGTGAGCATCCAGCTGCCCTGGAAAGCCTGTTCTGCCTACCACCCTGCAAATGGGTCCCCTTTGGTGGCCGCACTGCGCAAGCCGAGCCCTCCAAGAGCTGGATGCCAGCGGGTGCTCTGGGCCTTTCCTCCTGGGAGAAGGAGGGTGTGCTGGAGTGGGGGGTAGAGATGGGGGTGGAGTGCCCATCTGGTGGCTGCACCCTTCTGCCTAAGGGGTCAACACCCTACCCCTCCCAGACTGGTTTGAGGATGGCCCATTCCTGTTATAAGAGTCATCCCAACTGGCCAGTCCGTGCCCATTGGGAGCCAGCTCAGCACATTCTTCCCATGCACAGGTCAGAACCAGACCTAGGTACTTCCCTCAGCTCTTCCGTGTGCTCCAGTATTTGGTACAAAAGTATTACACGTATTATCTATAGGCTCTGTGACTGTGAATGGCTAGAGAACAGGCATTATGCATGTCTAGCATATGGTGTGACTGCCCAATTAAAAGGAAAAAGGAAGCCCTAGCCAGTGTTGCTCAGCGGCAGAGCATCGACCTACTGAAGGGTCTTAGATTCGATTCCCAGTAAAGGGCACATTCCTGAATTGCAGGTTCATTCCTCAGCCCAAGTGAGGAATCATGCAGGAGGCAACCAATTGATGTCCCTCTCACATCAATATTTCTCTCTCTCTCTCTTTCTTTCTCCCTCCTTCCCTCTCTTCCACTCTCCCTAAATATCAATGGAAAAAACATCCTGGGTGAGGATTCACCAAACAAAAAAAAGGAAAAAAAAACCACTGTTTGCTAATTTAAAACAAAGTACTACCTTTATTTGGCTCACTTCTCCATTTAATTAGAATAACCACATTTGGAGAGGCACAAAGCACTTAAGTTTTACATGACTACAAAGTTACCACAAATCCCCAACTTCTTAGCCACAGATATTTCACTTATTCTGTTTAAAGAAAACGCTTTCAAAACTTTGGAATTAGCTTGATACACAGAGACCCTGAATATTTGGGAACTACATATTTTTAAATGCTTGTACTTTCTGCTCTAATAATGTTTTCTTTAAATGGAATCCAGCATAAAAGGGACTGAAATACATAAGGTCATGATGCAAATGCTTTGGAGAAGTGAAATTAATCTGTGCAGCATGGAAAAAGGTGTAGTGTGCACAGAGTTCTGCAAGGAGTCACTGAGCCATCTGGGCTTCCATGGCTTGTGCTGTCCATTCCGGTGCTGTCTGACTGATTTTCTCCAGAAGGTTATTCACTTGGAAACAAAGCGATTGGATCTGTTTGTCCCATGTTGGCAGGGCTTCTCGTGCTACATAAAAAAGAAATAATGTAAAAGTTGAAGTTACTCTTTTGTATTCACAGCAAATGTAAGTTTAGAGATAAATAAGTATGAGTTTTTAAAAGTTTACTCCAAAAATCTTGAGTAATAAAATTAAGCAAATTAATAATTAAGAAAAGCAACAGAAAAAAAAAGCACCTAAATCACTAGTACAAGGTATGAAACAAAACAAAAAGACATGTACACACAGATTATTATTTGTGAAAACAAAATAAAACCAATCAACCAAACAACCTCAACCACAACTAAAATAATACGGCTTCGCTGAAACTGTCTCATCTCCATTGGCTAATAAGACACTGCCATCTGCTGGGAAAAGTAAACCTATTCAAGATGACCCAAAATAATGTATACATACTTTAACAGCTAATAGTTCAATTCTGAAAATGAAATGTATATTAATAAATGTATATTAATAAATACTGTCTTTATAATTATTCAAAGAGTGTGTATACTATATATTCAAGGCTGTTTCTACTTGACTCTGACGAATACATATTTCAATATTTAAACCCAAAATAAACATACAAAAAAAACCCAATTCATTAAGAATCCAGCAGTTTTCTATATGAGCAATATAAAGTTAGAAATGAAAAATAGGGGGAAGTGATCCCATTTAAAGTAATACCAAACTTTACAAAAACTGGGCACAACCCTGATCGGTTTGGCTCAGTGGATAGAGCGCCAGCCTGCACACTGAGGAGTTCCGGGTTCGATTGCAGTCAGGACACATTCTCAGCTGGAGGTGTGCGAGAGGCAGCTGATTGATGTTTCTCTCTCATTGATGTTTCTAGCTCTCTGTCCCTCTCCCTTCCTCTCTGTAAAAAAAAAAAAATCAATAAAATATATTTTTTTAAAAACTGGGCACAAAATTAATGAAGAAAAAAACTATAAATCTTCATAAAGGACATAAAATAATGAGTTATCAGTCCTTTCCTACTAATATGTAAAATGTTTTAAATTACAAAGACAATCCCCATTTTCCTTTTTTGCTTTCTAAACAGGACAAAATTAGAATTTTGAAAATAAAAAATAATTTGGTATACATTAATTTAAGATGTCCTTTCACTTGGTGGCAGGCTGGAGAGACTGGATGTAACAAGGAGTGATTATTTAAAAATGTTTAATGTGGGGAAGAATTTATAATCCTGGGGGGGAGAAAGCAACAAAAAGACATTTATGATTGGGATTATAAAGAGAAAGCTAAAAAAAAATCATGTAGGAACCTTTAGAGACTTTGTAGAACTTTATTATAAGCAATAGGAAATCACTCATAAGCGTGCCAAGGAAGAGACTAACATAATTTAATACTTTATTTTGTTTGTTTGCATTTTTAATTGATTTTAGAAAAGGAGAGAGAGAAACATCGATCGGTTGCCTCCCAAATATCCTGACCAGAGATTGAACCTGCAACTAAGTATGTGCCCTAACCAGTAATCGAACCCGAGACCTTCCAGTGCACAGGACGACACTTCCATTAACAGAGTCATACTGGCCAGGGCTGTTTGCATTTTTAAAAGGTCACAATCACTTTGGCTATATTAAGGCAGCTGGACTAGAAAGGAGCAATTATAGGTATGAGAAAAATAAGTTAAAAGCTATTTCTCAAGGCCAGAAGAGGTCATGGTGGTTCAGAATAAGCTGATTACAATAAGAAATGAAGGAAAGTATATGGATTCCAGATGCACCTAGAACATTAAATTGAAAGCATTCTGGGCAGCAATGAAGAGGTAAGATCAAGGATAAAGAATGCTGGAGACCCTGGCCAGATAGCGTGGCTGGTTACAGTGTAGTCTCAACACACCAAGGCTGTGGGTTTGATACACAGTCAGAACACATGTAAGTATCAACCAATAAATGCATAAATAAGTAGAACATCAAATCAATGTTTCTTTCTCTCTCTTCCTCTTTCTCTCCAAAAATCAATAAATTAAATTTAAAAGAGGAATGTTGGAGAAAATGAACAATGTGGTTACTGGATGGCTTGTTGGTTGGTTGTTGTGGCAGGCAGGCAGAGAGGAGAGATAATGAATTCATTTTGGGATATGTTCATTCTGAGATGCTCACAATGCAATCCAGAGAAAAACGCCTAATAATCAATTAGAACCACTTCGTCTGGGACACAGAGATTTACCCCAGAAAAATATATGTAAGTGTTAGCTGCACAGAGATGATAACTGAATCAATGCAAATAGATGAGATTGGCTAGACTAAATATTACCGTGTAGTTGGAAGCTATGAGGATTAGGCAATTGTGGCATATTGTGTGCAAAGAGGTAAAGGGTAATGTATGATAGTGGTTGTCAAACTCCTTAGTCAACAGAGCGACAAACCGCAGCTCACAGCCATGGTTTGCTGACCACTGGCCTAGGGAAACTTAGTAGAGTGAGAAGAAAAAGCCTAGACGTAAAATTTGTATTTAAAGCATTAAATATTGAATCTACAAAGATGATTAGGAAGAATACCTGAAGAAGTAGGAGAGAAAGCAGAAGATGACAGAGTCAAGATGATGAGGGTGGGGCAGGAGATAGCAAGAGGTAGTAAATGATGATCAATCCTATTCGATATATTGAAAAGTCAAGAAGAGGCTTGAGAGGTAATAGGATTTTTGTTAAAATGGAAGAGACCCAAGTTTAAAGTTGATGGGAAGAAGCTAACAGAAAAAGAAAGGATGAAAACAGAAAAAATAGTTGCTAAGATCATGTTCCTAAAAATGTTGGGGATGTGGGGGTAGTAGCAGAGGTCACAGAGGGATCCAAAGCACAAGTAGAAGAACTGGAGAGGGAGGTAAAAACCATCTCCGGAAGAAGAAAAGAATTAGATCTCTATTTAATACTTACAAGCTTATGAATCTGATAAAGAAGATAATTTCACACGGATACCTCTTTTTTTTTTTCCTCTGTGAAATAGGAAACAAGGTTCTCGGCTGAGATAGAAGGAAAAAAGTCAGAGATTTAAGAAAAATGAAATCTGAAATAATCACTGCAGAGAAGGAAAAAGTAGACTAAAGAAATATATCAAGAATCCCAGGTAATGTTGAGGACCCTTGACCTTGCAGTTGTGTTCAATCTGTCTGGTGCTCTGATTCAACATTAGTTAGCTACTCAAGTACAGATATGGGAAAAATGGAATGGGTTCATTCAAGATGAAGTTTTGCTGAACAGCTGGAACATAAAGTTAACAGACAAGTATTCTAGGGTATCTGCAAAAGAGTAACAGATGGGTAGAGCATTAAAGACAAAAAAGGGCTGGGCTGACTGGAAAAGGCAAGTCAACAAATGAGAGGCTTCAATGCAGTCAAGGAAGAGTTGAAATGAAATAACTGAGACAAGACCATGAGAAAGAGGAAAATGGTTATGGTCAGGGTTAGATATTTCAAACTAAAATTTTAAAAGTGGACTGGTTCTGGGCAAAGTCCACAGTGTAAATGAGGTAGGAACCAGGACTGAGGAGGTTATTAGAAAATGAGAGTCAAGAGATCTACTTACCTGCCTGCCTCCATTAGTCTAATGAATAGGAAATGCAGCTGTCATCTCTACATGCCTGCTACATAGTATGCATTCAATAAATGTTTGATGAGTAAATGAACAAACTGATGACAATTCCAGTTTCAAATTTTTCTACAGCACAGAAAATGCTGCATTAAGGTAAGTTTACAAAAAATATACCTTGAATTATTTCTCTGAGAAAGAAGACTATTCCATTAGTAACAGTTTACATCAAAGGAAATTGCTCAACATGTTTTAATCATAAACATATATCTCACTGACATTTCATTATGACAGAAACAAAACTTCTTACTTTCAAAATGAACTATTCCATCAATCTGATCAATAAATCCATTCATACGTCCTTCTGTTATCATTTGTGATGCTATCTTTTCTGCCTGTTTAAATAAAAATAATAATAAATTCTCAGACACTTTAATTATATCTAACATATTCACATATGCTAAGACAATTGAAAACTCTTGGTTTAGCTACCCATCCTAAGCTTACAAATGTGTTTATCTGCCATTCATTGCAAGAGTAAATCTGGTAAAGCTTCCTATAATACCACACCAATTCTTTCTGGGTACATCCATTGTTTTATGTTAACTGGGATCTATTTTGCTTGTGAGATTTTAGACAAGAATTTTTTATTTTTGGAAAAAAGTTTTATCTCTGCTTAAGATTAAACTAACAATTTTGTTTTTTCCACTGAGATCTATACCTCAAAAAAGCCTGACTTTGCCCTAGCTAGCTGGTTTGGCTCAGTGGATAGAGTGTTGGCCTGCGGACTGAAAGGTCCCAGGTTCAGTTCTGGTAAAGTGCACATGCCCAGGTTGCAGGCTCAATGATCCCCAGTAGAGGGCGTGCAGGAGGCAGCAGAAAGATGATTCTCATCATTGTTTCTTTCTCTCTCTCTCTCTCTCTCTCTGTCTCTGTCTCTCTCTCTCCCTCCTTCCCTCCCTCCCCCACTTTCTCTGAAATAAATAAAAAAATATTTTTAAAAACACATAATTTTTTCTCATTTTATTTCATTTCTATTGTCAGACACCCCAAAAACTCTCTAAGAACGTAATATTTTTGAAGAAAAAAATTGAAAGGATAGAGATGTTCAAATTTAAAAGAGAACTGAAAGGATTTAAAAACAATTAAAGGGAACAAAAGGTTCTCTACCTAGTGCCTAAAGACATGCTTCCTGTTTACTATCTATGAGTAAACTAGATTGTAACTCAGTCATTTTAGTAAATCTGACCACCTTCACAATCAATCATAAGTCACTTCTAAATAGTCTGTGACTCGCATTTACTTGTAAAAATACATTTATTTCCCTTAATCTGTTCATAAAGGGATCATAACTCAAAGCCTACGAATAAAGCATCTTTTTTTTTATTTTTATTGATTTCAGAGAGAAAGGGAGAAGGAGAGACAGAAACATCAATGATGAGAATCACTGATTCCTCCTGCAGACCCCCCACTGGGCATTGAGCCTATAACAGGGCATGTGCCCTGATTGGGAATCGAACTATGACCTCCAGGTTCATAGGTCAATGCTCAACTACTGAGAACACAGGCAAGGCAAAAGCATTTTTTTAATGGTAATTGAGCCTTGGTTCCCACACTGTTCCACTTCCTTTAGTGCATACTGAATGTGAACATGTAAAGGAATTTTGTTTAAAATCCTAGCTTAAAATTGCACTAATACAGAAAAAAAAGATGTGGCACATAAGGACATGACTTTAAGTTTTACAAGTTAGATAAAGGTAAGGTTAATTGTTTGCTTTTACTATTACTTAAAATTAAGAGAATGTTTTGAAATGCCCTCTAAATAGTATTGGTACTTTGTTGGGATTTATACATAGCTAAACCCTTATCATGACAAAGAATGAAATTAATTCCCTCATAACTCAGTCAACTTCTTAAATTAAATGAAGCATTTAAATTACAATAGAATAGCCTGGTGTATTCTCTCAAAGAGAAGAAATACTTAACATTTGAGTCAATCTACGGCAGAAAATAGAAGTAATAAGGCATCTTTCGAAATCTTAAGTTAGTCAGAAATCAGAAAATGCTATGAAATGGATGTTAATGGACTCTAATATTCCCATAAACTGGGTATCATAACCTGGAAACCCTTTAAGATTTCCATTCTAGGTCACTTTATCATAAAACACACACCAAAAAAAATAAAGACAATTCCATTACAGTACTATTCTAAAATTCAAATAATTTATTTACATTTACCTGAGGCTTTTTATGTGTATTTTTGTCACAGTTGCCAATGTTTTTATCAATTACATATTTTATTTTTTCATTATACCAAGTCTAGACTCTTAACTTCCCTTTTATGTTTTGGAAACAAGAACATACCTTAGCTGCAGGGATCTCTAAAAGAGCTCCAAGTTCTTCAAAGGTAATATTATTATATAATTTGCTTGCAGACAACAAATTGTGTTCAATAACAGCTCTGTCCAAGATGCTAGAACCTTAAGTATAAATAAGACAGTTATAAGTTTGAAACTGGTTTTTAAAAGATGCATCCTTTTTTCCTGAAAATTTATAAGCATGTAATAACTCATAATCATTGTCTTTATTCCCACCGAAACTTTAAAAGTAACCCAAATGCCTTATTTAATACAGCCTGAATATACAATTAAATACAAATAACATATCTGGAAAATGAATGATTGGCAAATAATTACAATCCTCTATAATAAAAGGCTAATATGCAAATTGACCCAATGGTGGAACAACTGGTCACTATGACATGCACTGACCATCAGGGGGCAGACACTCAAATGCAGGAGCTGCCTCCTAGTGGTCAGTGTGCGCCCAAGGGGACACACCACTCAACCAGAAGCCCTGAGCCAGGCTAAGGGCTGGTGAGCACAGCGGCGGTGGCAGGAACCTCTCCTGCCTCCGTGGCAAGCACTAAGGATAACCAACTGCCAGCTTAAGCCCACTAAGCCATCAGTCAGATATCCCCAAGGGCTCCCACACTGCAAGAGGGCGCAGACCAGG
Organism: Lasiurus borealis; assembly: GCA_004026805.1. NCBI lineage: Eukaryota > Metazoa > Chordata > Mammalia > Chiroptera > Vespertilionidae > Lasiurus > Lasiurus borealis. Next base: position 40,897 of record PVJN01008229.1, read on the forward strand.
CTGAGGGACCCCCCACCCCGAGTGCACAAATTTCATGCACTGAGCCTCTAGTTCAATAATAAAAGGACAAATAACCCAATTTAAAAATAGACAAATGAGCCCTAGCTGGCTTGGCTCAGTGGATAGAGCATCAATCTGCAGACTGAAGGGTCCCAGGTGCGATTTTGGCCAAGGGCACATGCCTGGCTAGTGGAATGGATCCCCAGTGGGGGTTGTGCAAGAGACAATTGATCAATGATTCTCTCTCATCATTGATGCTTCTATCACTCTCTTTCTCCCTTCCTCTCTGTAATCAATAAATAAATATACTGAAAAATAAATAGACAGCCAAAACCGGTTTGGCTCAGTGGATAGAGTGTCAGCCTACGGACTGAAGGGGCCCAGGTTCGATTCCAGTCAAGGGCACATATCCAGTCAAGGCACATCCCCAGTAGGGGGTGTGCAAGAGGCAGCTGTCTCTCATCAATGTTTCTAACTCTCTATCTCTCTCCCTCTCTGTAAAAAATCAATTATATATATATGTGTGTGTGTGTGTGTGTGTGTGTGTGTGTGTGTGTATAAAATAGACAAATGAGCCCAGCCTGTGTGGCTCAGTGGTTGATCATCTACCTATGAACCGGGACTTCCGGTTCGATTCCCAGTCAGGGTACTTGCCTGGGTTTCAGGCTCAATCCCCAGTGGGATCCATGCAGGAAGTAGCTGATCAATGATTCTCTCTCATCATTGATGCCTGCCTCTCTGAAATCAACAAAAATATGTATTTTTAAAATAGGAAAATTATCTGATACACATTTCCCTAAAGAAATACAAATGGCTGCCCAGCTGGAGTGGCTGGGTTGGTTGAGCATCATCCTGTGCACCAAATGGTTGACGGTTTGAATCCCGGGCAGGGCATATACCTGCATTGCAGATTTGGTTCCCAGTGGGATGTATATAGAAGGCAACCAATCAATATTTCTCTTTCACATCAATGTATCCTTCCCTTCCTCTTTCTTTCCTTTTCTCCCTCCCTCCCTCCTTCTCTTTCTCAGTAAGTCCTTGGGTGAGGATAAATAAATAAAATATATTTTTTAAAAAGGTACTCAACATTATTAGTCCTCAAATCAATACCACTTCATACAAGAGGATAGGTAAATAAAAAACACAGATAATAACAACTGTTGAAGAGAATTTGAAAAAGCTGAAACCCTCACATACAGCTGACAAGAATGTAAAATGGAACAGCGACTTTGGAAAAACAGTCTGGCAGCTCTTTAAAAGACTAAACAAAATTTTCATAACCACTAACTCCATTCCCAGGTATATACTCAGAAAATTCAAAACTTATGTCCATATAAAGACTTCTACATGAATATTCATAGCAGCATTATTAATAATAAAAAAGTGAAAAATAATCTAAATGTCTATCAACTGATGAAAAAAATGTGGTACATTCATAAAATAAACTATCAGTTGGCAATAAAAGGAATTGAAGTACAAAATGGATGAACTTTGAAAACATCATGCTAAATGAAAGGTCATATATTGTATGATTCCATTTATATAAAATTAGAGGCCCGGGGTACAAATTCATGCACTAGTGGGGTCCCTTGGCCTGGCCTGCAGGATCAGGCTGAAACCAGCTCTCTGACATCCCCAAAGGGGTCCCGGATTATGAGACGGCACAGGCCAGGCCAAGGGACCCCACTGGTGCATGATTGGGGATAGGGAGGGACATGGGAGGATGGCCAGCCAGGAAGGAACCATGGGAGGGCTCCAGGGCATGTCCAGCCCATCTCACCCAGTCCTGATCCGCCAGACCCCAGTCCCAAGCTAACCTACCAGTTGGAGTGTCTGCCCCCTGGTGGTCAGTGCACATCATAGCGACTGGTTGATAAGTCGAATGTCTGCCCCCTGGTGGTCAGTGCATGTCATAGTGAGCGGCTGAGCAACCTTAGCATATCATTAGTATATTACTCTTTGGTTACCATATTAGGCTTTTATTATACAGGATATCCAGAACAGACAAATCTATAGAGCAGAAGGTGGACTACTAGCAATGTTCTATAGCTCTGGGACTATATTATGTGTCAAAAAGATTGCTAGCCAAAGATTGTAATGACAGTAAACAAAAAATGTCTAATAAAAACACAAAAAAAAGCAATAGTATTTAAAATGAAAGAGGAAGAAGACAAAGCATCTGTTCTATCTATACAGTCCCATGTGACAAATTTGAAAGTCATTTTCATTCTCACAGATCCTAATGAGTATCCCTCTTTTAGAAAAGAATCATCTAACTGATTATATCTTTTCCTTTTTTTTTTTGTCTTTTTTTTTAAATATATTTTATTGATTTTTTACAGAGAGGAAGGGAGAGAGATAGAAAGTCAGAAACATCGATGAGAGAGAGACATCGATCAGCCACCTCCTGCATGCCCCACAGTGGAGATGTGCCCACAACCAAGGTACATGCCCTTGACCAGAATCGAACCTGGGACCTTTCAGCCCGAATGCCGACGCTCTAAACACTGAGCTAAACCGGTCTCGGCCTTTTTATTTCTTTTTTGTCATGGTCAGAAAGCTCAAAGTCAAATCTGAAGCTCAAGTACTAGTACATCAATTATGGAAAATTTTTCTTATTTATTTAGCTTTTAACTTGTCAGATGTTACAAAAAAGAGTTAAATGCTGCTCAGAAAAATGCACAAAATATAACTTAAAAGTAAAAGAGAGGAGCCCAGCAGCATGGCTCAGTGGTTGAGCATCGATCCATGAACCAGGAGGTCACAGTTTAATTCCCAGACAGGGCATATGCCTGGGTTGCAGGCTTGATCCCCAGTGAGGGGTGTGCAATAATCCTCTTTCATCATTGATGTTTCTATCTCTCTTCTCCCTTCCTCTCTGAAATCAATAAAGAAATAATTTTTTAAAAAGAGGTGATGAGCACACAATGCAATATACAAATGATATAATATTGTACACTTGAAATTTATATAATCTTATTAACCAATGTCACCCCAATAAATTTTTTTAAGTTAAAGAAACACAAGAATAATAACAAACAAAACACACACACACACTACTTACAGATGGATTACAAATTGAGCAGCCAATCAAATTAAGAAAACCAATCAATTCATCAATTCACATTGTTTTTAAATAAGGAAAAAAAAACTGCTCAGGAGAATCACATGTAATCCTAAGACTGAAAAGGAATGTTTCCTTAGGATCTGCCTAAAGAATATCCTATAGAAAAAAAAAAAAGAAATCTGGTCCTACCCAGTTTGGCTCAGTGGCTAGAGCATCTGCCTGCGGACTGAAGGGTCCCAGGTTCAATTCTGATCAAGGGCATGTACTTTGGTTTTGGGCACATTTCCAGCAGGGAATGTGCAGGAGGCGGCTGATCAATGTTTCTCTCATCGATGTTTCTAACTATCTCTCTCCCTCCTCTCTGTAAAAAGTCAATAAAATATACTTAAAAAAGTATCTGCTTTAGACAGAAAGAAAAGAATCAACTTTTTTCCTTCTTATAAGTGCAATTAAATAAAAGAAGTTCAATAAGTCAATCTAATCCCTCACTGCTCTGGTTTAACTCAGGGAAGTAAGACTGGGTGAAGTGCACACCTTTCAGCCAAATTCTACAAAAATGACTTCTTAAACAAAAAAAATAAAAAAACAGCTCTAACTGGTTTGACTCAGTGGCTAGAGCATCAGCCTTCAGACTCAAGGGTCCCAGGTTCGATTCTGGTCAAGGGCATGTACCTTGATTGCAGGCACATACCCAGTAGGGGATGTGCAAGAGGCAGCTAATTGATATTTCTCTCTCATCAATGTTCCTAACTCTCTCTTCTACCTTTCTCTTTGTAAAGAATAAATAAAATACATTTTTTTAAAAACACATAGCAAATTTTTTTTAATTGATTTTAGAGAAAAAGAAAAGAGAACAGTGAGAGAAGGAGATAGGAAGAGGAAGAGAGGGAAAGAAAGACAGATATGTCGATTTGTTGTTTCATTTATTTGTATATTCAATGGTTGCTTCTTGTATGTGCCCTAACCAGAGATCTAACCTGAAAACCTGGTGTATCAAGATGATGCTCTAACCAACTAAGCTACCCGGCCAAGGCTCATAAATAACTCTAAAGAACAGCTAAATTATCTTCAATAGAATGACACTAAATTCGAAGAAGTGAGTCTAACAGATCTGCATGTTTATTTTAACCTTTTCCATATTTCTAATGTTTCTACAACTACATTTTAATCATGAGTTATTGATATGAGCTACTTTAAAACCTGTAAAATAACTGATGTTATTTATGAACAAGCATCTATTAAAAATTTATTTTCCTGGCAAAAGCAATCTGACATAAGCGAATGCATACCTTAATTAGGAAACATGACACCAAGTTCTATTCTTATTGGCAACAATTTCACCGTGAATAACCTTGGGCAAGCTACTGTGCCAAATTTTGTTATAATTAAAATTAGACTCGATAATTATTAAACTAATGTTTAAGATCAATTTAGGTACTTATCAAATGGTTTGAGTTTTTTTTAAAACCAGTAACTATAAGCCTAGCTTATAATTCTTCTTACCACTTCCCCAAAATGCATAATTCCACAAAATGCTTCCCAATTAGGCTATTTTTATACTTCAAACCCCTATCTATGTCTAATACTCAACCTCAATCAATTTTTTTTAAATCAAGTAGTATATAACAATTTTACAGGAAGATATCAAGATGCTTTGAATTTAATATACTTTCCACTAGCATGTACCTAAATATTCATTGCCACATAGTTATAAAACATGATCATTACCATCAGCTGTAGTTGCTTTTTGGTGAGGCATTAGCATGGCAGCAAATTCTTGAAGTTGATTTCCTCTGATGATCCTATCAAGGTACATTTTCTCTAGGATACCATAAGCAGCAAGTTGCTGGCACCTCTCATCCTTAAAAAGAGTAGCTAGCATTCGAGAACGTTGTTGCCCTAAGGAAAACAAATGTGCATCAAACATTCTCATAACCTGTTTCATCAATGAAAAACAATCTTCTTATGACCCCATTTTTGCTTACTAAAATATTCAGTTAATTGTCATTATTTGCAATAGTTATCTATATATATATATATATATAAAAAAGCCTAATATGCAGTGTCCTCTCAGGAATTTGACCAATCGGGAGTTCTATGCCTTGCTATAATGTGTGTTGACCACCAGGAGGTGGCGCAGAACTAAGGGAGGCCCCAGTAGGCAGTCAGCAGCTGGGAAGGGAGGCCCTAGTCAGCAGCCAGCAGCCACTAGGGACCCTACCTGTGTATGAATTTGGTGCACTGGGCTTTCTAGTGTTTTATAAAATTGATGCCAGCAGTAAATTAGTGAATACTCATCTGCTGTTCCTAGGAGAAATTCAGGAATGTTGTGAGCCTCTAGTCACATTTTTGTCAGCTAATCATTATGTATGTTTCTGTTTAAAGGCACCTTATTTATAATAATAAAGGCATAATATGCTAATTAGACCAGAAAGCCAAATAACCTTCCAAATAATCTTCTAAATGAAGCCAGACTTGCAAGGGCCAGGGCAAGCCACTGCAGCTGCAAGGGCTGAGCCTCTTGCATGAATTTTGTGTATGGGGCCTCTAATTTACTATATATTGTTGATTCATTAACAATGAACTCATGGCCTACACTAAAACTCATGCCTGAATAAAGGTTATCTAATACACATATTTTCTCTATCAGGCACATCACAGACTTCCTTCACTTAAGAAGACAAGACAGTACTTCAGCATCAGCTTAGGGCCCATTTCACATATCAAAAATCACCATCAAAAAGCTCAAAAATGTGAAAAACATAATAGTAACAGGCCACAAAAAAAGAACTTGTTTACAGCATGAGAGCTGAAACAAGACAGAGCACTGCCTTAGTTAACTCCAGCTAGAAAATTATTTTGGGAAACTCAAAAATCATTTGCTGTTCTGCACAAGTCTGCAAATGACAGTGAAAGGACCAGGAGTATTAATTTTGGAGTGACAAATTTTAGCAAGTAGGCAAATGTACAAATATGGAATAATGAGAAACAACGGTATAGTCATTTGTGAAGATTAGGATATACATCAAAATGCAACAAGTAGTTCAAATTATACTTGTTATTTTCTTCTTGCTTATTTGTATTTCTACAATGAACATCATTCCTTTGGTAATAATAAAAAATTTGATAAAAGATAAATATTTCTCTAATGGGAAATTTATACTTTTAAGAATCTTGCCAAAACCGGTTTGGCTCAGTGGATAGAGCAACAGCCTGAGGACTGAAAGGTCCCAGGTTCAATTCCAGTCAAGGACATGTACTTTGGTTGCAGGCACATCCCCAGTGGGGGGTGTGCAGGAGACAGCTGATCGATGTCTCTCTCTCATCGATGTTTCTAACTCTCTATCCTTCTCCCTTCCTCTCTGTAAAAAATCAATAAAATATATATTTTTTTAAAAAGAATCTTTAATTGGTGAAAAATTATGTAACAACTGATATTAAAAATTGAACTAATGGAAAGTATACTATGAACAAAATTTTTATTTTAAATGTACTTTTAGCTCTGTATTCTAAAGAGCCTAACCACAATGACACCCAGTAACAAAAAGCATACCTAGCACCTTGATTTTGGTATCTCCATTAAAAGAAAAGTAGGGATCCTTGAAAAGTAGCTGACTTCAAGTATGGAAAGGAAAAATACAAGATAAGTCTAAGGCATCTTTTTATGCTGCAATGAAGACAAGTATTCAAAGATTAAAGAGGCCATGTCAAAAAGACATGATTTGGTAATACTTGGGATTAAACATCAAAAAGAACAATAACTATAATAGTAACACACTAAATAAATAAAAAACAAAGTCAGATACACAAGAATATGATACTTGTGTACTATTCTCAATAGCCAGTAAGAAACTACCAAAGCCCTGGGGAAATCGATTCAATTCCCAAAGGCATGTATCTGGGTTGCAAGTTTGATCCCTGAGCCTAGTTAGAGCATATGGGAGATAACCAATCAATGTGTCTCTCTCATATCAATGTTTCTCTCTCTCTCTCCTCTTTCTCCTCCTCCATCCCCTCACTTCTACTCTCTACCAAAATCAATGGGAAAAATATCCTCAGATGAGGATTAACAACAAAACTACCCAATAGGATAAAAAAATTGTGGTAGTCACATAATGGAATACTACATGAAAATGAAAAAACTATATGTAACAATATGAATAAATTTTACAAAGTTAAGCAAATGAAGGAGGTAAAACCAATATATACTAATGATTACTCTTGGGGGTGGGAGTACAGCTAATAACTAGGAGAAAACATGACAGAGGCTTTCAGGATGATGGTAATATTTTGCTTCTTGTTCTGGATGTTGATTACATGATGATGTTCATTTGGGACAATTCATCAGGCTGTACAATTTTTATATGTGCATTCTTCTGTGAGTATCTTATACACACACAAAAATAAGCAGAAAAAAAGTCCATAAGTGATACTAAAAAATAAAAAGGAGGGAAATAAAGAGGAAAGTTTTTATATAGTAGTAGCTAATAAATGCAGAACAGCATTAGCAAATTACCATTTTCAGTTTATATTATAGAATATAATGAATGGTCCAGAAAAAATTATTGATAATAAATTATCAACAGGTAGGAAACAGGATTTTTGTAGTGTTAAAGCAGCACCCCAGAAATTATTTACAAAATACCTTTAAAATGGAATTTCTACCTTAACCAAATGACCAAACCCAGCATCACTAACTGTGGGACAAGCTGACATTATACGTTCTCTGATGTGATACAACTGCAAGGACAAAGCATCACTGAGGTATTCTTAATAGAAAAATTTTAACCTGAATCTAATCTAACCTTTGGCTAACTTCTACTTTACAGGAAATTGGGATTAAGGAATAAATAAACAATATATACAAAACAAGTCTAGAGTGAAGAACATTCCAAACAAAAACTTCAAAGAGTCAGTATTATTTTTAAGTGAGAAAACTATACAATGTTATATGTTAATTATATCCCAAGAAACTTCAGTTAGGAGCGAGGAATCTATTCTAGACCAAAAATGTTTGAAGACTAAAAAAACCATCACCAAATGCCACTCATGAACTTGTTCCTTGTTCAGCGGAAAAAAGATATAAAAGATATTCCTGAGACAACTTGAGCAATGATGAACCAAATACTAAATTCTATAGTGGACTCACTGTTAATTTTTTAAGGGATGCTATTGGTATTACAGTTATGTAGAAAAATGTTCTTATTCTTTGATTCATGATGATATATAAGGAAGTAGTGTCATGATGGCCTACAAGTTACTTTGAAGAGAGAATAGACCTGCTAGATAATAAAACATGTTATAAAGCTATAATTCAAAGAGCATGATACCAGTATATTCACAGACAGGCTAATTAATGAACCAGTACTATATTCAGAAATCTACTATAATGTGCCTTAAATCAATAGTGTGAAAAAGGTGAATTGTTCAATAAAGGATGCTAGGTCAAATGACTAGTCATTTAAGAAAAAAAATTAATTTCCCTATCTCATTCCTTACACTAATATAAATCCAAATGAACTGGGATTTATAGGTAAATTTAAATACAAAGTAGACTAAAGTAATCTACACTAGTGATTACTGTTTGAGAGAGGGAGTTGGAGGTAGTGAGCAGGAGAAGGCATGTAAGTCACAGCACAAATCAAGGCAGTGACGCGGTTGCCAAACTGTATTGTGCCACGCACTCAAGAGTCAAAATAAAGTTTCACTTAAAATATTTTTGCAGCAGTAAAAATTATTTTTATTAATTCTTGATACTTGAAACCACATCTTCTTAATATTTTATGTGATAAAATGGAAAATGTATCTAAAGCACTTCTGCTGCAAATGCAAGTACAATAGTTGTCCCCCAGGAAGCACTGCATGTTGAACTAGTTTCTTGTTTCTTTTTTCATGGAACATCATTTATATAAAATAATGACTGATAAGTTACAGTTTTTCAGATGTGGGTATTTGACAGGCATTTTCTTAAAAATTAATGAAGTGGCCTTGGCTGGTGGGGCTCAATTAGTTGAGCATCCTCCTGTGCACCAAGGGGTAGCTGGTTCAATTCCTGGTTAGGACACATGCCCAGGTTGTGGTTTCCATTCCCAGTAGGGTGTATACAAGCAACAGCCAATTGATGTTTCTCTCCCTCCCCTTACCCTTCTCTCTATAAAATCAATTAAAATATATTTTTTTAAAAATGAACAAAGTGAGCCTATCACTATCAATCAACAGTATTTGTGGCCCCAATAAAATTCGAATTTTCAACAACAACTAAAAAAAACACAGGAATTTTGAAACATCCATCTGCCACAATGAGTTTGATAGCTTTCCAACAATTAAAGAATTTTCTGATGAGATCAATAAACATTCTAAAATTATTTAGAAAAGCTATAGCTTAGAATTCTCAGCATTTCCTCTCAATGCCCTTTCTGCTTTATAAGTTGAGTGATTTATATGATAAAATTTAGTAAAAAGAACAAAAAATAGTTGATTTATATTTATTGGAAAAACAAAAAGATAAATGCCAAGTCTAAAACTGAGGCTTGATGGTTAAGAAAAAAATCCCCAAAATAATACATTAATTATCATACCACCAATCTCTAGAATTTAATTTTTATCTCCTTCTGTATAATTCTCACTTAATTTTATATCCATGTTTTTCAGTGATATTTTAGAAGAATTAAATTTCATATTACCTCTTAACTATTCCTAATACCTGTGGGTAATAGACTGATACATCCATAATTTAAAATTTTTAAGTTTGCAATCCATTTTATTGCTGTTTCTGTTTAAACGTTTAAACTAAATATCCCGTAATTGTATTAATAAGACATCCCTTTGCTAAATCCTTTAGTAGTAATGAACCTAATATATTAAGCAAAATGACTGTTCATTAACACATAAATGACATGTTTACCTGCTGATGCTAAGATGGTACAATGCAAAGCATGTTTTAAGGCCTCTAGTCTTTCACTTTCGTGCACTATTGTCTTGTAAGACAGCTCATTGTATCTTTGTGCAGCTTCAATGAATTTCCTTCTATAATCAAGAACACGTGCATAGCATACCTATAGGAGAGAAATGTTTCAATTAGGGAGGATAATTTAAAAGCAAAAAATAAAAGAAGAGAGAATTTCTAATATATAATAGTATTTATGATGTTCTGGAGAATCTTAGTATAAGAGGATTCTCCAATATAAAATTCTAAATAAGCTCATCTGTTTACCTTATCCTATCTAATAAAAGAGCAATATGCAAATTGACCACACTTCCGCTAAGCTAACAAGCCACGCCCACCAGCCAATCAAAGCAAGTATGCAAATTAACCCAACCAAGATGGCTACGGCCACAGAGAGAGCAGGAGGGAGGCTTGGGTTTCCCCTGCTGATGGAAGAAGCCAAGCTTTTCATACACCCTGGCCAGAGCTTAAGACAACAAAGTTTCAAAGACTGTGCAGAAGGCTTGGCTCTGCTCCAGGCTACAAAGTTTCAATTGTAGAAGATAAATAAATCCCAGATACCAGGGCTTTCGCTTGGGTCGCTGGAGGGGAGGGGGGGAGAAGCATGGCAGACCTGCAAACCACCACAGGCCCCTCGCCCAGCCCAGGCCACCCTATGTCGGAGACCAAATATTGTTCTCACTAGGTGGATGTAATTGTTCTCACTAGGTGGATGTAAACAGGAGGCCAGAAAGCTGGCCAACCTTAATTGCTCTGAAAGGTCAGAGATGATTACTCATTGTTTAGTTGAAACTATCTGTTTGTATCATGTTAATTTCTGTTATTTCCTGCCTAAAGGCTAGGGGTGTGTCCCAAAGCCTTAATAAAGGGAGAAAAAGGCCAGAGCAAAATGGCAGTCCTTCCCACTAGAGGAAGGCTCCCTCCTGGCCCCCCAATATCGCCAAATTAATATTTTCTAGTCTCTCATTTCGTTTGCGTGCGGCCTCCTTCAGAACCCGAACCCTGACCCGGGAACCCTGAACCACGCGGGAGGTTGAAAGAGGTTCCCACAACCCTACGCCCCAAGGGAACTCCCATCCTGATCCAGGACACCCTTCAGGGCAAACCAGCTGGCCCCCTCCCGTGTGCCTCAATCCTATCTAATAAAAGAGTAATATGCAGATTGATCATCACTCCAACTGCCCCCATGTGGTCAAAAGATCCTGCCCCCATGTGGACACAAGATGACCAGCAGGGGAGGGCAGTTGGCAGGGACTAGGCCTGTAAGGGAGGACAGTTGTGAGCGATCAGGCCAACAGGGAAGGGTAGTTGGGAGGACCAGACCTGCAAGGGAGGGCAGTTGGGGTGATCAAGGCTGCAGGGGAAGGCAGTTAGGGGTAACCAGGCCAGCAGAGGATGGAAGTTGGAGGTGACCAGGCCTGCAGTGAAGGGCAGTTGGGGGGAACCCAGGCCTGCAGGGGAAGGCAGTTAGGGGCAAACAGGCTGGCAGGGGAGTAGTTAGGTATCAATCAGGCTGGCAGGAGAGTGGTTAGTGGGTGATCAGGCTGGCAGGCAGAAGCAGTTATGGACAATTAGGAAAGCAGGCAGGTGAGCAGTTGGGAGCCAGCAATTCTGGATTGTGAGAGGGATGTCCGACTGCCCATTTAAGCCCGATCCAGGCAGTTGGACAGACATCCCTCAAGGGGTCCCAGATTGGAGAGGGAGCAGGCTGGGCTGAAGGATACTCCACCCCCGCCCGCATGAATTTTGTGCACCAGGCCTCTAGTATAATGTATAAAATTCTAAATAAGCTCATCTATTCACCTTATAATGTATCTGTAACTGTTCGTTGGTTGATTCATTCTGAAGCAATGATGCTCGATTTATGTAAGCTTCTGCCTGGACTGGATCATCATCCTCTAGATATAGCCTAGCAATCTTCAGGTATGTTTCCAGTTTATAATCCACATTATACTGTCTAGAATACAACAGAAAAACACAAATGACTATTTTATCAAAAAAATTATTAGAAGTGGCAGATAATGTTTTTTCTTTTTTTTACTGTGTTAATATGATGTAATCAAGCTTTTGACTTTACTATATTACCAAAAAGCTAAGAAATATTTCCAAAATAAGTTTTAATGAATTTTTATTACTTTCGTCATTGTTGTTCATATTACAGTTTAGCTTCTTCTAATTCTCAGATAATCTTATAAGTCAAAGACCTATCATATACTACTGGTAGGAGTATAAGTCCTGGAGAAAAAACTGGCAATATGTTCTCCAACCATCATTTGATCCTTTAAATTGTGTATACCCCTTACCCATTATACAGGGTGGGGCAAAAGTAGGTTTATAGTTGTGAGTACACTAAACACAGTATATTCTTGTATTATTAATTATTGTATTATTTTTCCATATAAACTATAAACCTCTTTTGCCACACCCTGTATTTTACCTCTAGAAAATAAATCCCAAGAAAATAATCATGGACATGAATATATATGTATGTATAAAGATATTCATTTGTAAAATTATCCATAAGTATCTGTAATGAGGGAAAATGGAAACCAATGATAATATTTATGTTATTCAATTGTATTCAATTGAGTTGAATACTGATAGAATACTATACAGTTATTACAATAATTATTACGTGATAATAGTCAACCTATATTTTAGCTAAGTTAAAAAACTAGATAATAATAGCAATTATCTCTGGGTGGTGAGATTACAAGTGATTTTCCTTTCTTCTTTATCACAATGGACACATTTTATGCATGAAATACATAACCTAAGACCCTACATAATCCAAAAATCATGTAATTCAAGATTAATCCTCAGAAAAATTAACCCTATTTACCAGCAAAAGTGGTGCTACTATGTAGCAACAGAGTTTAAAATTGACTTTGTCCCAGATTTGAAGTTCATTCTTTATTTAATAAACAAATTCAATTTTTAATCACTTTTACTTTATTTTAACTTATTTAGAAAAGAACAAAATTTTAATTTCTTTGGTATCCTCACAGTGTTACAGTCCTATCAAAATAATTACCACCACTGCAAAGAATGATAACTAATTTTATATTTATTTCAACTACCAAAGAAAATTAATCAACTGCTCTATGCTAAGGAGAAAATGCTCAAGACAGAATAAGACCAAAGCAATTAAGAAAGCCCCACCCTTTCAAAATATCAAAGAAAAAAGAATTAACAAGAGGCTTTAGAAAGTAAAAGCTTCTTGTTATGAAAGCCTACATATGAAAGACTTTTCATATATTGGCTGCTTTTCAAAGAGCATCACTGCCTAACAATTTAATAAATGCACTAAAGGCAATCTGCCTAAAGTTGTATCTGCCTTATCACAAATATTAATGGAGACAAAATGCAGAATCCCTCATTCACCTGGCAAAAGAGAAGCAGCCAAATGTATTTTTATATTTGCCTACTGAAAGGGGAAATGTGTCTAATAATACAATCAAGAGTCTCATACTTTTCAATCTTTTTGTACAATATACTTTGGATGAATATTTCATAAATATACATAAAAAGGCAAGATAGGTTGAATAAGAGTTACAAGCTGTAGTCTTAATTTTTTCTGTTTTTCCATCTCTAGTATCTTTTTCTAATATCCCAAACCAAATAATTCATTGAACCCATTATGACCTCCAAAACCGTGATCCTATTACATTGCTTTCTTCTTCCCCTAAAAGGCCTCATTTATCTCCTTATATAGCTTAACTCTTTTAATCAATCATAATCATTGAATTACATTTGCACTCATCTCCCTTGTCTCTCTCATGCTATCATACTTGTTGGACAAATTCCAACTCCAGTTAAACCTAACAGTTCGCCCACTCCTTTCCTGCAACCATGAAACAGAACTCTAATGGGGAAAAATATTCAACCAATCTGACTGATCTCATTTTAATCACTACAACCTTCAAATGAGCCCTTAATGCTGCCAAGTATGCTATACATTCTTAGTCCATTCACTGCCCAACTCTCCTAGAGAATATTTTTTTATATCCTTGTCTCTCCTCAACCTTACAACTCCTATCCCATACCACACTTCCAGCTGATGACTCTGACTCCAACTTCACTAAGAATAATGAAGCAATCAGAATAGCTGCACAAACTCTACCATCACCTCATTAATATCTGTACCCACATACTCTGTGTTCCTGGCTATTACTATTCTGCTCACCAAGGAACCTATAGCAATATCTGCAGACATTTTTTATTGTCAAAACTGGGAGTAGTGGTGCTATTGGCATCTAGTAAGCAGAGGCCCTTATGTTGCTAAACATTTTGTAACTCACAGGACAGCCTCCCCAAAAAGAGCCATCCTATCTAAAATGTCAACAGTGCCACCCAGTCACTGTGGCTCAGTGGTTGAGCATTAACCTATGACTCAGAAGATCACAGTTCGATTCCTGGTCAGGGCACATACCAGGTTACAGGTTCGATCCCCAGTGGGGAACATGCAGGAGGCAGCCTATCAATTTTCTCTCATCGATTTCTCCCTCTTCCTTCCTCTCCCTAAAATAAATAAATTCTCTCTCTCTCTCTCTCCCTCTTCCTTCCTCTCCCTAAAATAAATAAATTCTCTCTCTCTCTCTCCCTCTTCCTTCCTCTCCCTAAAATAAATAAATTATATATTATTATATATATTAGAGGCCCGATGCATGAAATTCAAGCAAGAGTAGGCCTTCCTTACCCCGACTGCTGGCACCAGCTTCCCTCTGGCACCTGGGAACCGGCTTCATCTAATTAGCAGCCCTCGCTTCATCTGGAAGGTCATATGGAAGGACGTCCAGTGTAATTAGCATATTATGCTTTTATTATTACAGATAGATATACAGTATATATACACCTATCTATAACAATAAAACATATATATACATATATATTATATACATATATATATTGCCAACAATGTCAAGGATGAGAAACAGTGCCAAAATGAACTATCTATGCTCCTAAATAAAGCCTATCCCTCCACTAGATTCCTTCCCCTCTTGTCTACTTCTGCAGGAATCCTCTCCACTACTCTCCTATATCAAACTTTTGCTTTCCATAGGATTATAAAAGAAAAAATAATCTGTTCTCTGCTATCATTTTCTACCCTATTTCTCTGCTCCCCTTGTGAAAACTTCCCCAGAGTTGCCCATGACAACTGCTCACCATCTCCAATTTCTCTTCCCAGTCTCTCTCTCCCTCCTTCCTTCTCTCCCTCCCTCCCTCCCTCTTTTTCTTCCTCTCTCCCTCTCTCTCTTTTTGTATATGTGCTGCCAAGTACTTCCTTTCTTTTAAACAACTTCAGTCAGGCTTTCACACTCACCAATTCACCAAAACAACTTTTGTCAAAATCACCAATGACCTCCATGTTACTAACTCCTGTGGTTAACTCCCTAGTCCAGACCTCTCTCCTAAATTCCAAACTAATATATTCAACTCTGTACAAGGTATTTCCACTTAGTAACCACATGTCCGAAACAGAACTCTTGACCTTCCCTCAAAACCTATTCTTTACCACCCAGTATATGGCAACTCCATTTTTCCAGTTGTTCAGACAAAATATCAAAATTTATCTTGATTCCTTTTCTTACACTCCATATTCAGTCTACCTTAAAAACATACCCAGAATCCAACATTTTTCACAATCTCCATTTCATCTGCAGTAGTGCATAAGGTCTCTTAACTAATGGAGACCTGGTACATGCCCTTGACCAGAATCGAACCTGGGACCCTTCAGTCCGCAGGTCAACGCTCTATCCATTGAGCCAAACCGGTTTCGGCATAATCTAGTCCTTAGTATTCTCTGATCTCATCCTCCACCACTCTCCCCTTTGCTCACTCCATTCCAACCATAATGGTCTCCTTGCTCTTCTTAAAAAACTCCAAGTATGCTCCCATTTTTAGAGCCTTTGCACTAGCCATCTTCTCTAAGAGGATCTACTAGTACTCTTCCCTCAGAGAACTCACAGCCACTCACTTACCTCCTTCAAAAGTTTAAGAAGGTGATATCAGGATCACCCTACCACTCCAATCACCATATTTAATGATACAACCTTACTTTACTTTTCTTCATAGGTCTTATCACCTTCTAATATACTACAAAATTTATTTATTCATTGTTTATTATCTGCTTCCAACACTAGAATGTAAGGAAAAACATAAGTGAACAATTATACATATCCTTCATATGTTATGTGTATATATACATATTTGGATCTATATATCCATCCAATATTCACTATTTATTATACTTTTGTCCTGTTTCCAAAGGAATTCCCACCAACACTTGGGCTGCATTTCTCCAATCTTCTTCTTTTTCATATATGGATGCAAGATGCTGTCTTATGGAAGCAACCTGAAATAGTAGGTACACATGTTATATCAATTGCTATTGCTAATTAAAATAAATAAATAACTGTATTATAACAATTGTCTCATTCAACATAGTAAGCTGGCAAGTATAATTATTAAAAATTTACCTAGACAACCTAAGTTTTTCTATGAATTTTGTATTGATAGAATAACAAAACTATAAACTGAAATAGCACATTATTATAATGTGAATTATGGCAATAATGTAGTTTAAATATGAAGTTTTGCTTTTATGTTTCTGCATAGATAATGCTGGAGTTCTATAGTTTTAGCATGACTAACAATTTAAGTGATTTTTAAA
This sequence comes from Lasiurus borealis, assembly GCA_004026805.1. NCBI lineage: Eukaryota > Metazoa > Chordata > Mammalia > Chiroptera > Vespertilionidae > Lasiurus > Lasiurus borealis. The sequence goes on from PVJN01008229.1 coordinate 57,583, forward strand.
ACTGTCTAAAGAATAATATTTGGTGCATAAAATTGTAATAAGCAAATATCAGCTGGAGTTACAGTATCCTAGTATTTATTTTATTATATATTGTAAAATGCTGTTTAGCGCAATTTTGACAAAATAAAAATGAATGATAATCTCCTTTAAAAATCTACTAATATCTCTCAAAATAATTACTACTATCTCAAGTTCAAATATCACTGCTCTAGATTTTTTACCTGCTCTTCAAATGAAATGACTCTAGGCTGGATCTTTTCCAAGGTGAAATGATAAATTTCTTTGGCTGTGCTATCAGGCAAGTTAGGGAGATGTGTGCAGAAATCAGTCAGCAACTGCCGAGAGATCACAAGGCTGACATTCTCATTTACCACTTGTCAAAAAAATAAGAAATAAGAAAGCATGAGTAATTTATAAATTTTTTATTAAGCAATCTTTACCTAAAATTAATACTAAAAACTGTATGTATCAGTGCAACCTGCAATGCATTATTCCTGATTTTCACACCCCTATCATCCTATATTATGGAGTAAATTTTCCTTATACGGAATTATTTGATTACATGACTTCAACGAAATAGTAAAACTACCATAACTTCTCTAAGTACAAATGGTTGACAAAAAGTTTTAATAGCTGAGCATTTTATGTTATTCATTTCTCTTCTTTATTTTTATATGAAGCAAAGGCACAGAAATACCCCTATTTTTATTTATGTCCTTATATCCCATCTAGCAAAAAAAGGAGTTACAAAAGAAAATGGTGAAATAATTTTTATGAAATTTAATAAAGCAAATAGTGACAGTGAATACCACTTATATTTTCCAATAAAAGCACCAAATAAGAACTTAGGTCAGCACAGGGAGCGGGCCTAAGCCATAAGTGTCAGACATCCCATGAGGGCTCCCAGACTGTGAGAGGGCACAGGCCAGGCTGAGGGGCCCTCCCACCCCCACCCCAAGTGCACAAATTTCGTGCAACAGGCCTCTAGAATATTATAATGTATTAATATATTAATCAGTGTATGATATATTATTTGGAATTCATTATTAAATACTGGTTGTAACTGAGAAAACAGTTTCATTACAAGTGCCATTAGACACAAAGCTGTTAAAAAGAAATTACTATACAAACTAGCACTTATCAGGGAAATACAAGTAAATAAGGACAATAAATCAGAAAAATTAGTTTCTAGTCTGGGCTCTGCCACTAACTGAATGTCCCTGGGGGGTAAAAGTGATTTAATCTTGACTTTTTTTTTTATAATATATTATACAAGAATATATCTATACTCTGCAGTCACAGTTATTAAAAGGAACTGGTGTGGTAGATATTATATGTGAAAACACACTGTAAACTATAAAGTACTATCAAGTATTGCTGATATTGTTAATGCAATATCAATTCAAACCTGAATTCTGAGTAATTTTCTTTTGTATATATTTTATTGATTTTTTAGAGAAGAAAGGAGAGAGATAGAGAGTTAGAATCATCAATCAGCTACCTCCTGCACGCCCCCTACTGGGGGTGTGTCTGCAACCAAGGTATATGCCCTTGACTGGAATCGAACCTAGGACCTTTCAGTCTTCCGGCTGACGCTCTATTCACTGAGCCAAACCAGTGTAGGCTTGAGTAATTTTCAAGATAACTAAAGTCAGGGAGGTGGGGAGAGTGTCTTGAAATATTAAAATTTCTAGTTCCCATTCAAAAGGAATGATCCTGACATTAATAACAGCTCATTCATACCCAGCACTTATTATATGCCAAGTAGTATTCTAAGCACTTTATTATATATAATAACTCACTTAATCTCCCAACAATTCTATAGGGTACACATCATATCCATAGACAAGGAAAAGAAGGCACAAAGAGATTAAAGAAGAAGACACAGCTAATAAAACAGTAGACTAGGATTTAAATCCAGTCTTCTTTCTTTGTCACTATGATACATTGTCTTGTATTAATTTCTATTATCAACAACTATACAAAATTTTAATTGGGAATATAACTCCGGAGACAATTCATTTAAAAAAATTAAGTCATATGCCGAGACCGATTTGGCTCAGTGGATAGAGCATCGGCTTGCGGACTGAAAAGTCCCAGGTTCGATTCCGGTCAGGGGCATGTACCTTGCTTGCGGGCACATCTCCAGTGGGGGGCGTGCAGGAGGCGGCTGTTTGATGTCTCTCTCTCATCGATGTTTCTGACTTTCTATCCCTCTCCCTTCCTCTCTGTAAAAAATCAATAAAATATATTAAAAAAAAAAAAATTAAGTCATAAATAGTTTAAATTCTAAAATAAATCCATCAATTTCAATGTTGTGAGTATGCAAAACAGTTTATTATTGTATTATTATTTATTTATTTATTATTGTATTATTTTCCATATGAACTATAAGCCTACTTTGCCCCACCTTGTATATGTAATTTAATCTCATAAAAATTATATTGATAATTTGATATAAGACAAGACAGAGGCAAGTTTTAAAGTCCTACTCAGTAATACAAAGCAATTATGAATTATTACACTTACTTGCTTCCACAAAAGCTTTCAAAGCTTCTAGTTGTTCTGCCCCAGATAACTGAATGGCTTTTTCCAGGATCTGACGATACCTAAAACAATACCAAAAAGATAAATATTCAGAGGGCACTATATATTCTAATGTTTACATTGACATTTATTCATTTCTATTTACTTTGGTGTCTTTCCTACTGCTTTCTTTTCTGGTTTTCTTTATAGTACACCACAGATTTCCTTTTTTTAAAGTTGTTAGTCCATCACAAGAAAGAGTGAATCTATAATTACAAGTTACTGGTTCTAAGGTGCCACTTTTGCTTAAAAGTTATAGTTTTGAATTTAAACCAAAAAGTCAAATTTATAAGTCATTATTTCCTTCAATTATGTATTACAGAGACACACGAGAACATTAATCAAGGTGACCCAAACCCTTTCCTCTTGTGGATCTAATGAATCTAGGGTCACCAACACTAGAATAATATTGACTAGACAATTAAACCAAGTATTAGAGGTAACTGATTAGTGTATCTCTCTCACATCGATGTTTCTCTCTCTCTCTCCCTTCTTCCCTAAGATCAATTTTTTTGAAACAATCTTTATTGTTTAAAGTATTTCATGTCCCTTTTTTTCCCCATTGACGCCCTCTAAACACACACACCCTGCCCTGCCTCAGGCCTTCAGCATTCTACTTACTGTCTGTGTCCATGGGTTATGCATATAAGGTCTTTGGTTAATTACCTCCCACCTATCCACTCTCCCCTGCCTTCCCTCTGAGATTCCTCACTCTTTCCATGTTTCCATGTCTCTAGGTCCACTCCATTCATCAGTTTATTTTATTACTTAGATTCTACATATGAGTGCAATTTAAGGTCAATGTTAATAAAAAATATCTTAATATTATGGAGGAAAGTATATTTCATTAACTAAGGCACCGTGCATCTGTCCTATCTATCAACAATTTTTACTGAGCATTTATTATGTATATGCATATGTATATGAACTAAATAAAGGTCAGTAAGTCAATTCATGATTTTTTTGGCACTTGAATCTGGAAGTAAATAAAACATATACACATGAAAATGTACCAGTCACTATTTAAGACCAAAATGAATGAAACAGACATGTATTAATAGATCTTTCATTTATAGTAATGGTGAACTAGATAATTAGATCAAACCTATCTCAAAAAATAAAAAGCTAAAATAAAAAAAAAATTAACAGCACAAAATCCTAACAAAAGGAGAAAACAGGTGAGAATAGGAACATAAAGAGATAAATAATAGCCTCTGCCTGAAAGCATTTGCAGACTCCGGAAAAATAGCTGAGAGGTAGAGTGGCACTTTTGGTAGGAAGGGGTGGGTTCTGCTTTGGGACACTATGCCATCTGCTGGAAAAACTGAGAAGCAAGTTGCAATTTCTTGCAGAATCAGGATCTCAGTTCCTAGCTGGCCAAAGGAAGGGACACTAGCAGTTTAGAAATAAAGGTACAAAATCTTTTCCAAGGATCACCAAGGAAAAGCAAAAAATTCTGAAGCCTAAGGCTAGCACCTTCGGTGTCTGGAAGAAGGAATGACAATACTCTCTGAAAGGTAACATCCTAGGCCTCCTACTGTTTTTAAAAATACATTTTAAATCACTTATCCAACAAAGGAATATTACAAGGCACATGACAATATGAGCTAGAATCAACAAAAGCAACAGACAATAACAACCAACAGGGACTATAGATACTGGAGTAATCAAAGACTGTAATACAATCATGTTTATGGAGATAAAGATAAGCTTTAAGTTTCAGCAAGAAACTAGGAATCATGAAAAGTGTTATTTGGGGGAAAAAAAAAACTACCAAAAACTATAGAACTACAAAAATACTATAACCAGCTCTGACCAGGTAGGCCAGTTGGTTTGGACATTATCCCGATATACCAAGGTAGGTCCCATCCCTGGTTAGGGCACATACAAGAATCAACCAATGAATACATAAATAAGTGGAACAACAAATCTATGATCTCTCTCTCCCCCTCTCTCAAATCAGTCAATAAAATAAAATACGTATATATATATATAAAATATACTATAACCAAACTTAAAAACTCAATGGAGTTCTTAATGGCACATTTGAAGATCTGATAAACTAAGAGGCAGGTCAGAATAAAGCATTGAAATGGTAAGTACAGAAGACAGGATAAGAGATACACAGAGGTCATAGCAAGAGGACCTAATGGGGGTTTTAGTGGCATCTTAGAGGGGAAAATCGAATGAAACAGAGGCAACATTTAAAGAGATATAGCTGGCCGAAACCGGTTTGGCTCAATGGATAGAGCATCAATGCATAAGTGAAGTGCCTGTTCTGAAACTAAACCTCAAGAGGCCTTTTATGTTTTTATCTCTTGGAACCCTGCTGCTGCCACGTGAATAAGGCCAGGCTAACCTACTGAATAATGAAATATGTAGCTCAATCACCTCCACTTGCCTCAGCCAACACACAGAAGCAGAGCTGTCGACCTGACCTGCAGCTGACTACAGGCACGTGTGAGAGCCCGTGTGCAACCAAGGTCATGTGTGGCTGAGAAGAACCATCCAGCTGGGCCCAGCCAAACTGCCAACCAACAGAATTATGAGCTAAATGAATGATTGTTGTTTTAGACCACCAAGTTTTCCAGAGGTTTTATTTCACAGCAAAACCTAATTGACATAGACATACAAAAACAAATCTACACATACATCATAATGAAGTTGTCGAAAATTAAAGATAAAAATCTTAAAAACAGGTTGAGTGTTAATGTAATTTTTTAGGAGAGAGAATTTCCTAATGAGGTTGATCTTTAAGCATTCTAAATATTTCAACTTTAGTGTAAGGGGGAAAGAATGGAAGGAAGACAGGCATTTCAGGCAAAAAAAAAAAAATCACTATCTGAAATGTAGCCCAATTTGGTGAAAACAGTACAGGGTCAAAAAAGGAAGATGTGTTTAGAATTAAGGTCTATGAGCCAAGCAGGCTATATTCTGGCTTTGCTACTAGCTACATGACCTTGGAGCAAGGTATTTCACCTCTGGACTTCAGTTTTCTCATATATAATATATTTGTTAAGGATTATTGAAAATGTACGTAAAGTTGCGCTTGGCACAGGGTAAACATTAAATGCCAGGGAACTTCACTCTTGAGATGGGAACCACTAAACTGTTGGATATGGAAATAACGAAGGTCAAAGAATCTGGGTTACAAGGAGCCTTTAAGGTTACACAGCCTATGGGGGGTGAGGTAAGGGGTGTTAATAGTAGTAGTAGTAGTAGTAGTAGTAGTAGTAGTAGTGTGTGTATCTTCCATCGTTCGACCGTTCTATTCCATTCTAATTCAAAGTTTACCTCTGTAAGACAGAGGAGTCTATTTTCTTTTCTGCAAACCAGCTTTTCTAATAATCAAAAGAGGCTAAAAGGCCTGACATTACTTTCCTTTATCCAGGCTAATAGCTGTTTATAAAAATGAAAAGTTTAGACTCCAAAAGTCCAATATCCTCCTCTGTACCCTCCATACTCCGGAATTGGAAAGAAAATAAAAATATAAAAGCTTCTAGTTCTACAGGATTAACTCAACAAATACCTACACTCCAAGCTCTATGGTAAAGGTAAAAAATATATAGAAAGCCCGGCGGACATGGTTCAGTGGTTGAGCATTGACCTATTAACCAGGAGGTCAGGGTTCGATTCCTGGTGAGGGCACATACCCAGGTTATAGTCTCCATCCCCAGTGAAGGGTGTGCAGGAGGCAGCTGATCCATGATTCTCTCTCATTATTGATGTTTTTATATCTCTCTTCCTCTCTGTTCCTCTCAGAAATAATATATATATATATATATATATATATGTATATATATATATATATATTATATATATATACTTAAAAAAAGAAGAAGAAGAGCAACTAACCAGATCCAGTGTGTGGATGGGTATGGGTGTATATTGGGGGTTGTTCACAAAAGACTTTAGGAAGAAATAACATCTGGCCTTGGTCAGTATGCCTTGGGCGACCAGGCCAGCAGTGGAGGGCAGTTGGGGGGATAGGGCTGGCAGGCCTCACAATGAAGGGTCACAGGTTTGATTCCCAGTCAAGGGCACATACCTGGGTTGTGCATTCCCTTCCCAACCCAGGTGGGGCCCATGTGGGAGGCAACCAATTAATGTCTTTCTCATTTCTCTTCCTTTCCTTCTTTCTCCCTCTCCTTTTTCCTCCCTCTCCCTCTCTCTCTTAATCCCTTCTCCCTCCCTTCCATTATCTCTAAAAAGCAATAGAAAAAATATCCTAGGTTGAGGATTAACAACAAAAAAGAAATAACATCTGAAATGAATTTTAAAAATCCAAGTAGATTTTAGCTAAGTGAATAAAACAGGCTATCATAAGAGCTATTTACTCAAATGTTCCCTCTCAAGGAGCTCCTCCCCTTTTAAAATTTTATATGAGAAAACAATCATAATCCATATATGTACAAAAACAGTGTACAAGCCCTAGCTGGTTTGGCTCAGGACAGAGCCTCGGCCTGAAGACTAAAAGGTCCTGGTTTCAATTCCAGGCAAGGGCACATGCCCAGATAGCAGGCTCAATCCCCAGTAGGGGGCATGCAGAGGCAGCCAATCAATGATTTTCTCTCATCATTGATGTTTCTATCTCTTTCTCCCTCCCCCTTCCTCTCCGAAATCAATAAAAATATATTTTAAAAAATAATCCTATGCCTAACCGGTTTGGCTCGGTGGATAGAGCGTCGGCCTATGGACTCAAGGGTCCCAGGTTCGATTCCGGTCAGGGGCATGTGCCTTGGTTGCAGGCACATCCCCAGTAGGCTGATCGATGTCTCTCTCTCATCGATGTTTCTAACTCTCTATCCCTCTCCCTTCCTCTCTATAAAAAGTCAATAAAATATATTTTTTTTTTAAAAAATAATAATAATCTTATATAATAAAAGCCTAGGTGGCATCATGCAATGGCCGGCAGGGGATGGTAGTTGTAGACGATAGGCTGGCAGGGGAGGGCAGTTGGGGGGGTCCAGACGTGTGGAGGAGGGCAGTAGGGGGTGACCAGATCTGAAGGGAAAGGCATTTGGGGGCAATCAGGCCAACAGAAGAGGGCAGTTGGGAGAACAGGCCTGCAGGGGAGGGGAGTTGGGGGCAATTGGGCCAGTAGGGGAGGCAGTTAGGGGGATTGGGCCAGCAGAA
>PVJN01008230.1:0-29218 GCA_004026805.1 Lasiurus borealis
AAAACAAAACACAAAACAAAACCATGAAATACTGATATAGGCTGCAACACGGGTGAACCTTGAAAACAGTATGTTACATGGGAGAAGCCAGTCACAGAAGACCATGTATTGTGTGATTGCACTGATCGTTCTATGAAATGTCCCAAAGAGGCAAATCTATTCAGACAGAAAATAGGTTAGTGGTTGCCTACGGCTAGCAATGGGGAGACAGAGCTGATGGCTAAGTGATATGAGTTTTTTTTTTTTTTTTGGAGGGGTTAATAAAACCACTCTACAACGAACGGTTGTGATGGATGTACAACTCCGTGACTACGCTAAAAGCTATCGAATCGTACACTTTACACGGGAAAATGGCACAATATGTAGACTATATCTCAATAAAGCCGTTTCAAAGTGTTTTCCTTAGGGGAGCCAGAAACGGGAAGCGGAAGTAGGGCGAGGGCCGCTCTTTTTCCATAAAAGTCTCTCGTCCAGAGATGTAATGTTTTAAGCGGCGAGCCTGTATAACAGAAGGAGACAAAAATCAAATTAAAACCACATCCTGCTCCTAAAATAGGGAAGAGCCCGGTGCGCTATTTTCGTATACGGGCCGCTGAAGTGCGAAAAGCCTGTCATGTGTCATTGTTCCTGTTTTTGCCGAGAAAGAAGCTGGGATTCGGAGGGGGATCGCTCGTGGTCCAGTGGCTAATAAGCGGCAGAGCCAGAATTAGAGGTCGGGTCGGTGTGATTCCCGCTGGTGGGACCATTGTTGGGGGCTGGCGGAGGACGATCCATCCGTCTGCTGCTCTGGAAAACCACCCTCTTCGGGGCCGAGGCACGGGCCAGGCGAGAGGGTGAGAATGACCTTCTTCCCCGCCCACCAGCCCCAGCGATGTAAGGCACGCCACCCGCCTGGATGAAAGGCTGCAGACTTCAAAGGTGAGTGTAGGCGAGAGGGGGCCACAGGGAAGCAGGCCTGGCTGGGACTCCAGTTCCATCTTGTTGCCAAGGCTTTCTCATTTCTGCTGCTGCTGCCACCGTGCTGGCCGCAGGGAAGACACTGAGACCTCAGTGGCACTGGGGCCCCAGCTGGACACAAGCCCTTCCCTTGACACCCCCTAGCCCAGCCGCGGAGAGAGCGGGTGACCTTCCCTAAAGGCTCCAGAGGGCCCTGACTCTGCAGCAGGGGTGGGGAACGTCCGGCCCGCGGGCCATAGAAGGCCCAAGAAGTCATGTGGCCGGGCCTGGCCCTGCCAAGGCACAAGGGGTGAGTTAATGAAATGTTTGGCCAAACCGAGCAGGCTGGGTTTTAAGTTGGTAGTTCTGGGTGGCCTGCGAATGATGTTATAAATATCCAAGAGGCCCTTGGCAGAAAGCAGGTTCCCCACTCCTGACAGGTAGCAAGCAGGGCTGAAGACGAGGTACCGTATTTTCCAGTGTATAAGATGACTTTTTTTTTAAAATCACCCTCATTTTATTTTATTATATATTTTATTGATTTTTCACAGAAAGGAAAGGAGAAAGATAGAGAGTCAGAAGCATCGATGAGAGAGAAACATCAATCAGCCGCCTCCTGCACAACCCCGAATGGGGATGTGCCCGCAACCAAGGTTCGTGCCCTTGACCGGAATTGAACCTGGGACCCTTCAGTCCGCAGGCCGACGCTCTATCCACTGAGCCAAACCGGTTTCCACATAAGACGACTTTTTAACCCAGGAAAATCTTCTCAAAAGTTGGGGGTTGTCTTATACACCAGGTGTCATCTTATAGGCTGAGTACATCCCAAACTCTATATTTTAACTGGAAAAGTTGGGGGTCGTCTTACAAGCCGGAAACTACGGTAGGTTCACTCGGCTGCTTGAACTTGAGCAGGTCATGCCACTGTTCCAGCCTCAGCTTTCTCACTTGTATAAGGAGCCATGAAGTGCTCAGGTGACAGCAATAAAGAACTCAGGGGAAGCGTCCGTGGGGTTGTGGGCACCTGATGTCCTTACGTCCCTTTGCCCGCAGAGCTGGGTCCTGGGGGATGAGAGACGGAGGTCAGGCCATTTCCACATTTTGGTCGCTAAGCTCGTCCTCTTCCTGTGTCTATCATTCCCTGGAGATGGGTTGGTACCATCTTGCCTGGATCAAGGGAGAACCCGTAGGATCTGGCTCCTGTCCCCAAGTACCACTTGCAGCTGTGGCTTTAAGGTGGCTGCCAGGCACGGCTTGCTTGGTTCCCACCTGAGACGGACGCCCTCAGGTGCAGGATGGGCTTGCTCACCAGGCCGGCCCTCCTGGCCACCATTGTGCCTACCTTGCAGACGGGACTCAAGAAATAGATTGCAAGGACGGGAAGTAGAATGTCATCGCTGAGAGAAACCTCAGAGGCCCTCCAATCCATTAATTCTCGGTTTATTTTTAACCTCAAAACTCTTTCTTCAAAGGGAAAGTTTATGCCGAGTTCCAGTCTATATATAGATGAGAGCTGAGCTGCTCTGGCCACAGTGGGGCTGGGGCTGGGGCTGGGCCTCTCCCTTCTCCAGTCTCTCCTTCCCGGACATCACTGTGGAACCCTGACAACTGCGGGTAACAGAGTTTGAAACCCACTGATCACATTGCCCCTGCCCATTTTACAGATGGGAAGACTGAGGCTCAGGTAGGAGGAGTGGGTTGTGACTTGCTGAGTGTTGCAGAGGGCACCGCGCTGGGTTTGCAACAGGATCCTAGCTCTTGCCTAGGATCCCTCTCTGCCACATGCATCTCCTAGCACCCGCCACCCCCACCCCAGGCGTTGCGTGTGGTTTGAGAGCCTCAGCTGGCTCCGAACGCCTTTTCCCTCCAGCGGTGCCGGCTTCCCCGGACTCACAGGGAACAGCATTGCTACCGTGATCACGTTGATCATTAACAGGGGAGAGACATCGGGTGGAGGAGAAAGGCAGGGGTTTGGGAATGTGCCAGAATAAGTCGGGCTTTATTAGCATCACAAGCTGACACCACTCCTACCTCTTCAAAGGGTCGCTCCTTCCCAGCGGAAGGACCCATTCCTCTTCCATTCTCTTTAATCCCTTCCTCCTTCCCGGCCTGCCTTCTCCCTTCCTCCCTTTATTAGGCCGTTCGCCAATGCCAAATGCAACGGGCCTTTGGTTATTTCGTTATTTCTTGATCTAAAACACAGCCACTGTGTCCCTGTCCCTAGGCGCAGCGCCTGCACTGATAAAAGATCCAGGTCCAGCCTTCCAGGAGAATTCGGCCTAGACACGGAGACTGGTATGCTGTCGGTTCTGCTGCCCTCTGTGTGGGAGCTACAAACCAAGGCAGCCGGGGTGCCAGGCGGGAGGGAAGTTGAGGGAGAGGGAGCGTGATTATATATGATCATTATGGCAACTACATTTTCCCAGCCCCAAATCAGGACACTTGGTCTGGCAAGAGCAAATGTACCCAAGGAGATAGCGGATGTGGCAGATGTGAAATCGTGATGTGCCGGGAACCGAACATTGTCTCACTAGTAGAAACATGAGGACAGGAAGCCTGGAAGGCTAGTCAGCAACCTTACTTGCTCTGACCACTCACTGTTCAGTTGAGACATTGTTAAATGAAGCGGCCTCCGCCTCTGTGTGTCTTATGGATTTTTGTGATTGGAAATTCCTGCCTAAAAGCTCGGGGTGTGTCCCAAAGTCTCAATAAAAGGGGTCAAGAGGCCAGAGCAAAGGTAGTCTTCTCACTAGAGGAAGGCTCCTGCCTGGCCCCCCAATATTCCCAAATTAATACTTCTCTAGTCTCTTTTCATTAGCGTGCGGCCTCCTCCAGAACCCGAACCCTGAACGGGAACCCTGAACCACGCGGGACGTGAAAGGGGTTTGTTTCCACAGTGATGGTCACCGAAAGCCTGGGCTATTTGGGTGCCTTCGTTATGGTGTTGATGGCTACGTACCTGACCTCGGAGCTGTCACGTGGGGAGTGCATTTCCAGGGGCACGCTCAGGTATCTTGGATGCTATAGCCTTTTCCTCGGACGCTGGTCATAATCCCTGTGTTTGCTTCCTCCCTTAATGAAAAAGTTGGGAGTTTTAACCCTTTTCTAAAGCGAATAGGGATGAGTTTTAGTCCTTAGAGTCCCCATGGCTGGTGTCCTGGCCTGTGGCCGCTGTTTTGTGTTTTGCACCAGCTCCCTCTGCCCCTCTGGGGAGCGGGGCTCTGGCTTCCTCCTGCAGAGACAGGAAGTTCCTTGAGAGCAGGAATGAGGGCTTACCCAGGTTTACTTTCTATGCTTCCCATTGGGCGGCAGAGCCTGAGAATGAGGCGAGGTTAAGCCGGGGCTCGGGGATTTGAATTATGGAGTAGACGGGGGAGGAGGGGGGGCACAGACCTGGGCTTGCGATGGGAAATAAACAAAAGAATCAGCCCACCCCCGTGATTCAGTGCTGTTCCACTTGTCACTTGCAGACTAAATTGTGGCCCCCTGGATGGACGGGGAAGGGGGAGAGCACAGATCTGGGGAGAGAAGGACGTGCCAGGCACGCGCCGGGCACACAGGTCTGCCTCATCCTTCCTGCATCCCTGTGAGGGAAGTGCTCTTCCTGTCCATCACAGGCGAGGAGGCGGGCTCAGGAGGTCCAGCCTCAGCCTCGGGGAGATGGAGAGCCCGGATGGAGCCCAGGGCCTGCCTGTCCCCAGAGCAGCCTGCGTCCATGTCGCTGTGACTCTTCTCCTCCACTGGCCTCTCAGGGTCCCTGGGAACAGGCTGCAAACCCCTGACCTCCTGATCAGGTTGTAACAGTGGCTATGAAGTGACAACAGCAGTGACCTCCCTCCGCAGTGGCTTTATCTGGCTACTGGTCCCCAGCTTCTGAAGGAGGGAGGTGCATACCCCTGGCCGGGGCCTTCCGGCCATCAGGACCTCTTACCTCTTTCGCTGCACAAATGCTCTCGGTGACAGGAGGTGTTTCCTGTCTTGGCACTTCTGCGAGCAGTGTCGGGCCACCATATCTCAATCCCGGCTGCTGAAAGATGAAGGAAGGAGGCCTGGCTTGAATGGCTGAATTCTTCTGGCTCAGACCGGTTCTCAGTTCTCCATTTCCCCCACAGTGGAGGCCCAGCCTGGGAGGGTCTGATTTCCAAGCGATCCTAAAAGGCAAGCGAGGAAGGGAGAGAGGGAGGGAAGGACGGAGAAAGAGAGATAAGAGAGAGGAAAGGAAAGAGGGAAGAGACCAGGACTCCCTCTTTCCTCTACCACGTACATTTTCTAGGAATAAATGGTTACTCCCGTGGGCTACTCTTTGCTGCTCAAAATGTGGTCCACAGACAGGCACCATCAGCATCACCTGGAAGCCTGTTAGGATCTCAGGCCCCGCCCCCCACCTGCTGAAAACCAGCATCAGCACTCAGCGAGATCTGCATGGGCTGTGCGTGTGAGCGTGCGTGCGTGCTGAATGTCGACAGCACTGGGTGGGAGGACAAGGCTGCTGAAACCTTGTCTGTTGCTTTAAGAGGGCAGTGGGGTTCCTTCCACAGCACGGCATCAGAGGGGGTTTCTTTCTTTCTTTTTTTTAATATATTTTATTGATTTTTTACGGAGAGGAAGGGAGAGAGATAGAAAGTCAGAAACATCGATGAGAGAGAGACACCGATCAGCCACCTCCTGCACGCCCCACAGGGGAGATGTGCCCGCAAGCAAGGTACATGCCCCCAACCGGAACTTTCAGTCCTCAGGCCGACGCTCTATCCACTGAGCCAAACGGGTCTCGGCAGAGGGAGTTTCAATGCAAGAACTTCAGGGATGGAGAGAGACAACAATGTGGGCGGAGATGAAGGAACGATCATCCCGATCAGAGCTCAGGTTTATCAAGCCTTCACCGAGCACTGGCCACTTAACATCCGTGGCCTCATTTTGCCCTCCCGTGAACCCTACCGTGGAGCTGGGGTCATTCTTCCCATTTCAGAGGGGAGAAGACTCAGGCTGGGCTGCCGGAGCAGCACGCTGCCATCACCCAGAGAGAGGGGAGTTCTGACACCGACTCTGGCTTCCTGGGTTCTGCGACCTTGGCCAAAGACTTTGATCTCCAGGCCCGGCTGTTTGCTCCCTGCTTCAAACCAGAGCGACCGATGCCGGGGGCCTCCTACGGAGCGAGCCAGGGGGCGGGGGAAAGAGCAAGCGCACAAGCCTACGAGGGCCTCGGCAGCCGAGATGGCCTATCTCGGACGCGATAGGATTGTTTAACCGATAAACATGGAAGCAATGTCAAGACGGCAGCGAACGGCCTCGCAGCCGAGCTGGGCCTTTCTGTCGTGTTCAAACGAAACTAATTAAAGGAATTTTTCTTTAAAGTGTATTTGACCCAGACGTTTCCACATCAGCCTGGGAAGCCAATCCAGTTTGAAAACTCGGTGTGAAGTTTGAATTATTAACGCGCACATGAAAAATGGTACTGCCGGCCCGCCTCGGAACACTTTGGGGACGGGGGAGGATGGAATGCCTCTCTTGAAGAGTTGACCGGGGATGGGGGTGGAGCCGGTGGGGAGGGGGAGCCGCGAAGGCTGTGAGTGTGCGCGAGCGTGTTTGTGTGCTTGTAAAACACACATCGGGAAACCTGGCCCGACGGCGGAGACAGATTTTAAAGAGAATTTTTCACAGCTAATGCATAAAACATGATCCCCACAGTTTTCCTCTTTAAACAGCTTTGTTAAATAGTCAGTTGAATGGCATCTCCCTTGCCGCCCGAAGCCATTAGGGAATCATATTTATATAGGGAATTTCACCTGATCATCTCCAACAGCTTGGAAAACATCATCTGTTCAGCCTCGTGGCACCCTTGCGGGAGCTGTGCGAACACTCCCGCGTCCCCTGCCTCCCTGGGTACTGTGGCCGTGGCTCCAGGCCAAGGGGGTCTGGCAGAACCGGGGTCCCAGCTAGTGCCTTCCAGGAGAGCTGGCAGACCCACTCTGACTCCTGCCGGCCAGTTGCTGCGACCCCAGAGCCTGGGCGTGAGGGTGGGGCTGCTGCAGCTCCTGCCATCACTCACGCTCACCACTCACATAGACACCGAGCTGACGTGGGAACCCCAACAGGAAGAGCAGTCCATCTATAACAGTAAAAGCACAATATGCTAATTAGGCCAGACGTCCTTCCGGACATCCTTCCGGAAGACCTTCCAGATGAAACCGGGGCTGTGAGGGATGCCTGGATCCCGGGTGCCAGCCGGAAGCCTGTGCTGGCAGCTGGAGGAAGGAAAGCCTATTCTTGCATGAATTTCATGCATTGGGCCTCCAGTATCTGAATAATGATGGTAATAATCTGAGTAGCACCCTGGCTGGTTTGGCTCAATGGATAGAGCATCAGCCTGCGGACTAAGGGTCCTGGGTTCCATTCCAGTCAAGGGCACATGCCCAGGTTGCGGGTTCGATACCCAGTGGGAGGCGTGCAGAAGGCAGCCGATCAATGATTCTTTCTCATTGTTGATGTTTCTATCTCTCTCTCCCTCTCCCTTCCTCTCTGAAATCAATAAAAATATATTAGAAAATAAAATGAAAATAGGAACATTTAGGAAATAATAATATCCATATTTTCCAGCATATAAGATGATCCTCAACTTTTCCAGTTAAAATATAGAACTTAGGATATACCCACCCTATATGATGACACCCGACTTTTGAGAAGATTTTCCTGGGTTAAAAAGTCATTTTATATGCTGAAAAATACGGTAATCTGAGTAGTTAGTATATATTGCTTAATGTGTGATAGGCACCATGTGGAACTCATGGCACGGGTAACCAGCCAAGCCTTCCTGCCTTCCAGGGGTCCCTGGAGCTACCCCGTGGCATCAATGAGGACACTGAGCTCTGGGGAGATCAAACGACTGGCACAAGTTCTACTTAGGAGAACAGGCTCAAACCCACATTGGTCTGGTTCTGTCCACGCCCCTATTCATCCCTATAGAGACTATGGGACACTACCTGCAGCGGGAGCTCTATTGAGGGAGGAGACGGCGCATAGGATGTTTTACATGTGAAGATACACATACAGGTGTCCCCGAAAAATGTGTACACGCTTAGATTGATTATAAAGTCAGTGTTTATTGCCATACAGTCCATTTTCAAAATTTAAAATAATCTACAGAAATGAATACTTTTTGGGGTCAATGCCTGTTTTTAAACTGATGACCGTTCTGGTCCAAGCACAGGTGATAACACAAAGCAATGGGATCACCACCTTCAAGAATCATTTCATTCCACATTTGTGCACCCTCGATTCGTCAACTGTTGCCATTTTTGTGCCATAAAAAAAAAAAAAGGCTCGTGGCATTTTAGGATAGATTTTCTTTGTTCAAAGCTTAGTCTGGCTTCACCCATCACTTCAAATCAGTTAACCTCAAAGGGAGTGAAAATGAAGTATGTTATCAGCTGTTAAAGTGTATAAACGTTTTGGGGGGCACCCTATATGTAGTCAACATGGGCATTCATTCAATAAGTGCCTCTGGTCTTGCCCCCTTTCATTTCATCATTAACACTGAAACAGAAGTCCTATATATATAGGGGGGGGGGGTAATATGCAAATTAGGCCAGGAGTCCATACGGGTCACTACCAGACAGGAGGAGGTTGAGCGTGCAGGTGAGGCCCAGAACGGAGACAGAGACAGAGGCCGGTAGGGGGGGGGGGGGGCGGGGGCAAGGGATGCTGTGAGTCAGGCATGGGTCCCAGCCCCCCACAAGATGCCTCCTCCCGCTGCGGGAGGCTGGACGTCTCCTCGCACAATTCCAATCGCAGGCCGGGCCTCTGGTGCTCTCACACTAATGTGGTTGTGGGCAGCAGTCGGCGTGGTGGTTGGCATGCAGGGGATGATCAATGACGCTGCTCCTCTCTTCCATTTACAGTCCCCGGACACAACCCTGATTTCAGGGATTAACATATTTCTTCAGCTCAGGCTCGAAGGAGGCTCCCGAGCACACGGCCTGGGCGGGACTGTGGCTGTCATCGGTTTCAACATGGTCGGCCACGTCAGCATAAACCATGGACAGCCAGGCAAGGTCTAGAGGGAGAACGCAGAGGGGCCTCGTCAGCAGTGTGCGTGGAACAGGGTGGTGGGTGGGCGGCCGAGCGGCGAACGGGAGGACTCACCTGATGATCTGCTGTGGGAATGTCACTCCGGGCCCCAGGGCTGCCCTGTGGTGTTGGACAGGCCGTGCAGCACACACCTCCAGAGGGCGCTGTTGTCACCGGCCATCCTGGGAATGGCTGTCCTGAGCAGTGGGCTCCGCAGGCAGTGTGACCACAGGCCAGGGCCTGGCACCACCACTTCCTGAACTCTAATAAGAAGAGAAGCGTGGCCTGGCCAGTGTGGCCCAGTGGTTGAGCATCGACCCGTGAACCAAAAGGTCACTGGTCCGACTCCTGGTCAGGGCACATGCTCAGGTTGTGGGCTCGGTCCCCAGGAGTGGCATGCATGAGGCAGCCAGCTGATGATGTTTCTATCTCTGTAGACTTCTCCCTTCCTTTCTCCCTAAAAAGCAATAAAAAACATTTTTTTTTTTTTAAAGAATAAAGGCTCATATTGTGGGGAAGTGGAGAAAACACAGGGCAGATTGAGACTGGTTTAGGTTAAGGAGATCAAAGAGGGATTTTTAAGCCGGGGCCTTGTCCACTTTATGAAATTTCATAAAATGGGCAGTAGGGAAAGTCCAGGTGGCTCCCCCTTATTCATCCTTTAAGACTAAGCTCATCCCTCCCTCCCTGTCCCGTGATGGCTTCTGATGCTCCCTTTTTTCTACAGCACTGGCTTACTGTACCTTAACCTCCTCCACACCTTTCTGAAACGGTTCAAATCCGTTGACTCCCCCGGTGTCCCCCCACTATCCTGCGAGCTCATCAAGAGCAGGAACTATGTCTTTCACTCTGGTATGCTGGGCCTAGCACTGCTGTTGGCACATAGTAGGTCCTGGCACATGGTAGGTGTTGGGTGAACCAAGTAGCAAATGCATGCATGAGTGAAGCTGGTGTAACAGGGATGATGATAGAGGCTGGGTGGCCAGGGCACGTGCAGCTCAGAGATGCCAGCGTACCCAGAAGGGGCAGCGGTGCAGGGTGAGGCGGGGGCGGGGGGAGGGCAGGTGTTGGGGAGAGTTGAGAGGACACTCAGTGACATGCCGGTGGTGGTGGTGGCGGAGGGAGGGCTGGTGCTCAGGATGCTGACGCAGAGCCTGGGGCTCGGAGCCAGGTGACAAGGTCCTGCCCTGTGCCTGCAGCCTCGCTTGAAGGCCGGTGGCTTTTTAACGGTGTTGGTTTTCCCAGAGTCAGGATTCAGGATGTGCATTCTCTGCAGGGCAGGTAGGAGACACGGAGCTTTTATCAGATTGAAAAATTAACGGGGGAGGCAAAGGCAGTGCCGCCAGGCCTTTGCGGGCACGGAGAGGCCAGAGAGCCCGCGAGGTCTGCGGACGGATGGGCACACACGGCAGGCCGCCCTCCGGGGCCGCGGGCAGGGGCTTCCCCGCTGGAGGGGCCCTTTCCCCGGGCTCAGCGTGACCTTGTCCTGGAGGTCAGCGCTCTCTCCTTCCTGTGGGCAGTCAGACCCGCAGGGGGATGCTTCCCCTGTGAGCTCCATCTGCCTCTTACCTAAGCCTGTCTCCCCACATCCGGGCAGGATCTCACTAGTAGTAGGTGCTTGGAGAGGCAGTGTAGACAGTGGGCGGAGCAGTGCTGGAGGCTGACACACCTTTGTTGGATTTGGAACTCTCGAGCTGTGTGACCAGAGGCAAGTCACGTACCCTCTCTGAGTGCCTGCCACCAAGGAATCTGAGTCCTTTTTTCTTTTTCTTTTTTTTAGAATCCCAATTTTCTTTTCTTTTTAAAATAATATATTTTATTGATTTTTTTTTTAACAGAGAGGAAGGGAGAGAGATAGAAAGTTAGAAACATCGATGAGAGAGAAGCATTGATCAGCCGCCTCCTGCACGCCCCCCACTGGGGATGTACCTGCAACCAAGGTACATGCCCTTGAGCGGAATCGAACCTGGGACCTTTCAGTCCACAGACCAACGCTCTATCCACTGAGCCAAACCAGTTTTGGCTCATAAGTCCTTTTCATAGAGGTGTGTGGATGCATTGTGTGGATTTGACCTTCCATCATCAGGAGGCTCCCAGTAAGTTACAGCTGTTACTAATGGTGAATTGCCTCTCGTCTACTCTCAGCCTCGCTCAGCTGCCCTGTCTGCTGCCTGCCATGCCCTCTGCACCCCCACCCCCACCAGCTGGCTCCCACTCCAGCCCCTTCATCCTTCCGGGCCTCATCAGAGAGCTGCCTACGCCAGGACCCCTGAGGAGGGATCCCTGCGGAGGCCTGAACACCCCAGGTTCTCCCTTCTGCCCCCAACCATTTCCTCTGGAGCCAGAGTAACGAACGAGAGGCCGAGAATGCGAGCTTTAGACTCAGGTGGACTCTGACTTCCCCGTGCCTCGGTTTCCCCGTCTGTACACGGGCAGCATTGCACGGAGGCCTTGGATCCGCGCTCTGTGTCTGCAGAGGCAGAGAGCCACGTGGGTGCCGGCCCGTTGTGAGCACCCACAGAGTGCCCTCCTGTCTCTGATACTCAGGAACGGGGTGCCCCGGGGTCAACAAGAGGGGGCAGGGCTGGGTCTGCCTCCCCTATCCCCCTAGTTGTCCTCAAAGGGACAGGAACCAGGCAGAGATGCCCAATTTGCCAGTGACCTCCTTGTCTTAGCTTCCCCTCCACTTTCAGACGCCCCAAAGGCCTGTCCCTGAGAAGGGCCTGATTTCCAGCTCAGAGGCCCCAGGGGAGGCAGCAGGAGCAGCCCCAATTCCTCCTGAACCCTCCGTCTTAGCAGCTGCGTTCCCTTCCTCTCTCTGCAAGCCCGCTGCTCGCTCTCCCTCCTCCTTCGCGGCATTATCACTCTCATCTGTTCTCTCTCTCCCGGAAGGCTGGGTGCTTCTGCACATCCTCTTCCAGCAGCACAGACGGCTCCTTTCGGAGCATAATCCTCGGGTTAATCCAGCGCTCCTCTCCCCGGCTGGGGGAGGTGGGCTTTATCTCAGCCTCCTGGCTGGATCCACTGGGGAGGGAGAGGGCAGGAGGAGCATCTTCCCATTCCACAGGTGGGAAGACTGAGGCAAGAGGCACCCAGCGCTCTCCCCTGGGATCTGACAGCCCCCTGCCCTCCCCTGGGCCTGTCTCCGCCTTATAGGCCTCTTCCCCTCCCCACAGCTCAGTCCTCCAGCCCCGGATCCTGAACTCTTCCACCCGGGCTCTGGCTACCTCTCCCAGTTCCGCCCTGCCTTCGGGCAAACCTGGGAAAATTCCCCTTCCTCTGTTTGCCCAGCCCCACATGCCTGCAGCCTTTCTTCTGGTGCCTT
The DNA here is from genome assembly GCA_004026805.1 of Lasiurus borealis. NCBI lineage: Eukaryota > Metazoa > Chordata > Mammalia > Chiroptera > Vespertilionidae > Lasiurus > Lasiurus borealis. Next base: position 12,326 of record PVJN01008230.1, read on the forward strand.
GCCCGCGCTGCCACCACCCGGTTTTAGTGGCCCTGGAATGGGGGTCGCCCACACATTGTCCAAGGGGCTGCTGAGTATTCTAGTACTTCTCTGTGAAGGGGGGAGGGTAATTCTGGAAGCTTCTGGAATCTTAGGTCAGCATGTCAGTGCGTGTGTCCGTGGGAATATTTCCAAGGAGGGGCCACAGCTCTGACCATCTCAAAGGGTCTGTGACTGCAAATCTGGGAGGAGCCATCGCATCAACCTGGAGGAAATGGACCCGGGACCAGGGGCCAGTGCGGACAGGGGCCTGAGTCTTGGTGGGGGCCCTGTGGCCCCTGGGGAGGCGTTTTGTGGGGTTACTCTGTCTCTCAGACTCCAGCTCCGCCCGGGGCCGGGCCTCACCCCCTGCTCTGAGTAGCTGCCATCTGCGTGCTCTCAGTGACCAGGCGCTGGCACACAGGTTGGCTTCTCTCTCTCTCTCTCTCTCTCTCTCTCTCTCTCTCTCTCTCTCTATTTTTTTTAAAATATATTTTATTGATTTTTTACAGAGAGGAAGGGAGAGAGAGAGAGTTAGAAACATCCAACAGCTGCCTCCTGCATGCCCCCTACTGGGGATGTGCCTGCAACCAATGTACATGCCCTTGACCAGAATCAAACCTGGGACCTTTCAGTCTTCAGGCCGATGCTCTATCCACTGAGAAAACCGGTTTCAGCGGCTTCTCTCTTTGGAAATCCATCTTTCCTGAATCATTTCTGGGCCCTTCGGAACCCAGAGCTGCTCTGCGTGGACAGGCAGCACGTTGAGTGGCATCGCCAGGGACTTCATCTGACAGGTCCTTGTGTTTCCCCAACTGCTCCGTCCCCTGCCCCTGTCCACATATCGGCATCCTGTCTGCATGTCAGGGCCCCTGGAGGGAGCTGTCCTTCTGGCTGCCTTGTCCTGGCTTCCTTATGGCTGAGAGACTTGGGGGGTAGATGGGTGCTCTCTGCACCCAGCAGTGCTCGGGGCATAGGAGGGCCTCAGGAGATCTTCTTCAACTAGTCTGGACCAGGCGTCGTGCCGGGGATGACACAGCAAAAGGAACCAAGTTGTTGTTCTCACAGAGGTCTCGGTCAAGCGAGGGGCACAGGCAGGAGGACAGGAGTGAGTGGTAACCGCCGTGTTTTGGGGTGTAGCTCCAGTCTCCGGGGCACATCACAGGCTTCAGGAGGGCTGCCTGGAGGAAGCGGAGTCTCCGTGAGCCTCGGAGATGGGGCTGCCAGGGGGTGTGGAGGAGGGCGGAGGGCAGAGCATCGTGAAGTTAGGGAGCGTGCCCTGGTCCAGAAGTCACCGTGTTTCAACCCGGCAGAAGCACAGGCCGTGGAGGAGAAGAGGGAAGACAGGAGCCCAGAGGACCGGCAGGGCAGGGCAGGGCAGGGCAGGGCAGGGCAGGGCAGGGCGCAGGCGTTCTGGAGAACTTGAACTTCATAACAAGGGCAGACGATGGGGAGCTGTGCCAGTCACTCCGCCTGTGTAACACATGGCACCGACACGGAGGGAGGGCAGACAGCCTTCACTGTGTCACAGGGCCCGGGGCCAGGAGCTGGGTCAGGGCACAGCAGGGGGGACTGCTCTCTGCTCCCCCATATCTGGGGCCTCCGTCAGAAAACTCATCGGTGGGGGCTGGAATCTGGCCGTTGATGCTGGCAGCCACCCAGCCGGGGCGTCTCCAGGTCGGGAGGCGGGACTTGAGTCCAGGCCGTGGTCCTTCTGCGTGGCCTTGGGTCTAACCATGTCTGTGGCTCCCCTATTGTGTGTTGTTGTCTGTCCTCACGCCCTCTTCCTATAAATGCTGGCCCGAAGGCACCTCCCCTGGGAAGCCCTCCCTGATCTCTCTGGGTGGGAGTGAGCACTGGCTGCTGGGCCTGGAGTCACTGTCTCCTTGCTGGTGCCCCCCTCGGGCCTGGGGCCTCCTGAGGGCAGAAACCGCGTCTTCCTCGCGTCTGATTCCCGATGCCCGGCGTTCGGATGGCCACGCTGACGTGGTTTGGGCTGGTTTGCCCCTTTCAGAGCTTCATTCTTACCTCCTCGTTTCTCAGCTCATTTGGATCAAATATTCGCACGTATTATGGGGCCTCCTTCCTTCCCCAGGGCTTCCACTCCTGACCCCTTCAACTTGCTCTCCGCCAAGCAGCCGGCGGGGTCTGACTCAGGGTCATGGGCACCAGAGCCTGGCCCTCCCAGTCAGAGCCTTCCTGTACATGCTGTGGCTCTCATGACGAATAAAATCCTCGCCCGGCTGCGTTCTACACGGCCCGTGGGCTCGATCCTCTGCCTCCCTTGCGGACCTCCTTTCCTCCCTACCCCCACCTCCCCTATTCCAGCGACACTGGCTCCCTTTCTGCCTGAACACGAAACGCTCTATCCCGCCTCACCTCGGGATTTTGCACTTGCTGTTCCCTCTGCCAGGAACGCTGGTCCTTACGTGGCTTCTCCTTATCACTGAGAGTTCAAATCCCACCTCCTCCGACTCCCCGCAACCCTCCGTGTCAATGGTGTCCTCACCCAGTCGCTCTTTCTCCCATCACCCTGTTTCTCATAGACATTATGGCTCGAAATCATCTAGCCTCTCCATGTATTTACCTGACACTGCGGATCTCCCTTGCCAGCGTCCATGCGGGCTCAGGGCAGCGGCCTATTTTGTTCATGGCCACACAGAGCCTTCAGAGCAAAGCCAGACGAGTAAACATCTCTTGTGTTCGTGGATGGAGACCCATTGTACAGATGGGGCCATCGAGGTACCAGCAGCCTTCACTGACGGAGTCTGTGGCTCTGGGCCTCCATCCTGCTCGCCTCTCCCTGTTGGGGCTCCCCTCTCCCTCTTCCCACGGGAGTGGGTGAGTGGGTGGGGAGCACTCCCTGTCCTCAGGAGCCCAGGCTGGGAAGGCTTGACAAGCGGGAGAACGCAGGCACGCAGCCGCACAGCTGTTCCCCGAAGCCGGAGAGACCCTGGTCCGGAGGGAGAATTAAGCTCCCAGCTCCCGGGGAGGTGAGAACAGGCGGTTGTCTGAGCCCGCGCGGAGCGGGAGGGAGGGAGGGAGAGAGAGAGAGAGGCGCCTCTCCCGGGGTTATTGATGGATCAGACGCAGAACTGCAGATTATGCTACGTGCAGGCTCCGGCTGCCGGTGCAGTGACGGAGCCCCAGGAGGGGAGATGCTCGCCAAGGAGTGGCTGGCTGGCGGGCGGGCGGGCTGGCTTGCTCCTGCCCTCCCGGGATTTATGGCGCTGCCCTTGAGCGGGAGTCTCTGACGGAGACATATCGGCCTGCTTATCTGCTGGGAGTGGGCCCTCCCGAGGGAGCCGAGCAGCCACTGTCGCAGCCGCCCGAGGGAGGCCCCGGGAGATCTACGGCCTTCGAGTCTCTCCTGCTCAACGGCCAACAACCGTTTAGCCAGGAGGGAAAGGGCTCGGCCCACGTGGTGCCGGGCGATAATAGCGCTCGGTGGCTAAGGAGGACGGCGCTGCCCCACATCTGTCCCCGCCGAGCTCCTGGGAGGACAGCTGGCTGCCCTCCGGGGTGGCCCTGTGTGCGCCTGGAATGACCCCTGCCCGCTCCCAGCGGCAAACCCTGCGATGCACCAGACACAGGACTCCAGGCCTTGGCATGGGGGTTCGGGGGGAGCTGGGACTCCTGTATGGCGGCTCCTGGGGAGCGCCGGGCATGTGCCACATCAGCCCCGTGCCCGTCTCTGTGATGCCCGTGTCGCCTGGAGGAGTGAGCAGGATTAGCTCTCTCTCAGATGCAGACCGAGATTCCGGAGGCACTGCATTACGCTCGCTACTTAAGGTTCACATCCGCCCTGAGAGTGAGTGTTAGAGATTAGGTGCTTGAGCCTCCTTGATGGACAGCGGGAGTAGAGGGGGGGAGGACAGATGGCGAGGGGCTGTGCCCTCCTGTGCGCAGAGACCCAGGCAGGCAGGCTTTTGGCATGTGCATGAATCACCATGAGGAAGTCTATAGGTGGGTTCTGCTGTCCCGCTTTGATGAATGGAAACTGGGCTGGGCAGGGCTGGGGCGGTGGGGGTGGTAACAGCGGGGGAGGTGAGAGAGGGCCGGATTTTTTCTCTCTCTGCATCTCACCGCCACACTGAGAAGCTCCTTTGGGACCACACCGGACTCGTCTTCTGGTTCAACATCAGGGGGCTGAGCACCATGGTCTTTATTTGAAAGATCAGGGACCCAACTCCCTGCCCCTCGCCCCCCTCCCCCATCATTATTACCTCCTGCTGACGCCTCCCTGCAGGACCCTGCCTCCCAGCCTCCCACAGCCCCTGCTGGCCAGGCACCTGGGCGGCCTCCTAAGATGCCTCCATCCCCAGCTGGGGCCTGTCCCAGCTCTCCTGCGCCTCCTGGCGGCCTGCCCTGGGAGGCTTGGGGTAAAGCATTTGACCCCAGAAGCCCCGTGGAGCTGGAGTGAGTGAGAGAGAGGGAGAGCATGAGTGTGAGCGGGTTACATCAGCTCAGCTCAGAGACCCCACCCACTGCGGTTATAGATGGGGCCTGTCCGCATCTGCAGCAGTGACAGCACAGGTAGAGACAGAGAGGTGGGGGGGGGGGGCCAGGGCAGGTGCCCCAGGCCCGGCTGTCAGCCCCCTGACACTGTCATCACCTTTTGGGTGAAGAACCAAACACCCCCTCTACTCCAGCTCAGCGGGAACCTCAGAGCCAGAGGCCCTTAGGGACCGCTCCCTGTGACAGGTGGGGAAACGGACGCTCTGCAGGAGAGAGACCGCCAGGCCGCCCGGCTAACCAGGGGCCGGGCAGAGGCTGGGGTCCGGACCTCGGGGCGTGCTCTCTCCACGGCAGCAGAGGAAGCGAGGAGGGAGTGAAGAGCATAGTGTCGGGGCCCCGCAGGCCTGGTGCACATGTGGGCCCCACCCGAGCTGACCCCTGTGTGACCTTGGGCACCTGCTTCAACATAGGACACTGTGGAGGGGGGCCGCTGTGAGGCCTGAGGAGGACGGGCACCTCCAGAGTGCTCAGGGGAGCTTGCTGCCATCACTGTCCTGGGGACTTCATGTGCCAGCAGAGCCCACAGGGAAGGAGGGGCGGAGCCCACAGGGAAAGAGGGGCGGAGCCCACAGGGAAAAAGGGGCGGATCCCACAGAGAAGGAGGGGCGGAGCCCACAGGGGGAAAAGGGGTGGAGCCCACAGGGGAAAAGGGGCGGAGCCCACAGGGAAGGAGGGGCAGAGCAGGGGGTGGACAGAATGTAGAGGCAGAGGGTGGAAGGGACAGGCAGCTTCTTCCCAGAGCGACTGGCCCCTTTAGGGCCCTGGACTTCTTGGCGGTGCAAGTTCCCAGGAGGGTCAGATGCTTGACCTAGCGGATCTCATTTAATCTTCCCAACAACCCTAGGAGCTGGGGAATTACCCCCATTTTGCAGGTGAAATGAAAAAACTAAGGTCTGACAGGTTACACAACTTGCCCTGTCACAGCCAGCGAGAGGTAGGCCAGGATTCAAACCCTGTTTTCACAAATGTATATGGAGGCCCAGTGCCTGACATCCGTGCACGAGTGTGGCCCCCAGGCCTGGCCAGTGACAGGGCCCATCTATGGGCCGATCAGGGAGGCCCCCGCTGGCACCAGCCTTGGCCAGCCTGGAGCCACCCACACGCCAGCTCCGTCCCCTGTCGCCGCCGGTTGCCTCCCTCTGTGGGGTGACTGGTGGAGTGATTGGGGACCCCTGCAGGCATCCGCCTTGGCTGGCCTGGGGCCTGTGGGCTGGAGGCAGCTCCTGCATCAAGTGTCTGCCTCCTGGTGGTCAGTGTGCTTCATAGTGACCGGTCATTCTGCCATTCAGTCAATTTGCATATTAGGCTTTTATTATAGAGGATATATTGTTGATTTCAGAGAGGAAGAGAGCAGGAGAGAGAGCTAGAAACATCAATGATGTGAGAGAATCATTGATTGGCTATCTCCTGCACATCCCTCCCCGCCCCCAACACCCTAGAGATTGAGCCCACAACCCGGGCATGTGCCCTGACTGGGAACCGAACTGTGACCTCCTGGTTCATAGATCCGTGCTCAACCACTGAGCTACACAGGCTGGGAAAAGCCTGGTTTCTTTGGCTCTTTCCATGTCCCCTGAGACCAGCTTCATTTTCCGGGGACACCTGTGCTTACAGAACACAGGATGGGCAGCTGCTCTGGTTCAGAACCTTTTAAAAGAGGCTGGCCAGGCTGGGGTCCCCATCTCGGGGGCTCCCTCCTGGGCTACGCTGTGTCCAGCTTTACCCAACAGAGGGAGCCAGGGCCCTGGTGCTCTGGCCTCGGAGTGGCCCACCTGGTCTTGCTTGGTTTCTATGGAGACAGGCGGTGGGGTTGACTTGCCCCACGCCGGTGCTGAGCGAGGTTGCCCTCTGTTTATTTCCTCCTCTGCTCCTGCCCGCCCGGTTGATGTTCTTGGCTTAGGTTTGCGCTGTGGTTTTGACCGGGGAATAAAACAAAATAAAACAGGACGGCGTTTTATAGTAAATTACTTGAATATTTACGGTGCCGGGTGCCCTGTTTCCTGACAAAGTAACTCTATTTAGTTTCCGAGTGGAATTTTTCTCTCCGGGTGTTTTAGTTCTCCACCCCCGCACACTCTCGCTTATCCCTTCACGCCCTCCTCCTTTCCTGCCTCATCCTCACGACTGACTGCGGCCTCATGGGAGGATGGGAAGCCATTACACTCCTCTGGGGTTACAGAGGGAACGGGGCCCAGAGAGGAGGTACCCGGGCCCAGGTCACACCAGGGGCTGGGGGCTGGCACCTGGAGGCAGGACTAGATCCAGGATCCCTCTCCCACGGGCCTCAGAGGATATGCAGGCGGACAGTGGGCTCAGCCTAGGTTTGGGGGACATGTTCTCAGAGTCAGCAGAGGCCCGAAGCCAGCCCCCAGAGCTGCCTGCCACCAGCTCCCCTTCCCAGTGCCAAGGCAAAGCAGGGGTGCCTGCCCTCCCCCCTGCCCCTCAGGCTGCCACAGCCTTACCATCTTTCTTCTCAAAACTAACAGGTAGCCCAGCCGGTGTGGCTCAGTGGTTGAGCATCCTCCTAGGAACCAGGAGGTCACGGTTCGACTCCCAGTCAGGGCACATGCCTGGGTTGCAGGCTCGGTCCCCAGTGCGGAGCGTGCAGGAGGCAGCCATCAATGATTCTCTCTCATCATGGGTGTTTCTCTCTCACCCTCTCCCTTCCTCTCTGAAATTAATTTAAAAAAAAAAAAACTTTTTAAAAAGCTAACATTTATTGGGAGGGAGGTCCCTTTGAGGCCATCTCTGAGGTTCTTGGCAACTTGATTTGTATAAACAAGCTGAGAGTGCACCCACTGATAAAGTACTGGCACATTAAGAAAGCTGCCAGGCCAAAAACGGTGTGGCTCAGTGGATAGAGCGTCAGCCTTCGGACTGAAAGGTCCCGAGTTCGATTCCAGTCAAGGGCACGTACCTTGGTTTCGGGCACATCCCCAGTATGGGTTGTGCAGGAGGCAGCTGATTGGTGTTTCTCGCTCATTGATGTTTCTAGCTCTCTGTCCCTCTCCCTTCCTCTCCTCTCTGTGAAAAATCAATAAAATATATTTTTTTTAAAAAAGAAAGAAAGAAAGCTTCCAGGGTGGGTGAAGGGAGGAACAGCCTGGAGCAACCTCATTTTCTCAGAGCAGCGGAGCCCCGGGTATCCTGGGTCCCTGTCCATCTAGCCACACATTCCCCCACCACCAGGAAGCTGGCGCTGTCTGCTGGGCACCAGGCGAGGTCTCTTAAAGCTCCAAGTGTGCCCACAGCCTCCGAGGGCCTGGGAGCCGGTTGGAAACACAGACACTCGGGCTCCGCCCAGACCTGCTGAGTCAGTCGCTGGTAACAAGATCCCCAGGTGACTTGGCACCTCAGCTTCGAGAAGGGCACTTGTAAACCTCACTTTTCACCCGCACCCTCCCTGTTGCGCAGATGCAGACACTGTGAGCCAGGAGGGGACAGGCCGGCCCCGGCAGTGCTGTGACTGAGCCACGGGCTGGGATGCAGACTCTGGTCTTTCTAACACCGCAGAGCGTGGAGGAGGGGAAGTATTTCCTGGGACCAGACGGGAGATGAGGGCCGTGAGGCGAAGGGATGGCTGGACGTGAAAATGGAGACCAGCGAGGCTGTGCTCAGACAGTGACCGGAGTTCTTGGAAAGAGGCCCGGGACAGGCTGGTGCCTGACCTGTCCCTGTGCCCTGACCTCTGACCTGGCTGTCGGTTTGAATGATCCAGCCCTTGTGGAGCCCAGGACAGCGGGACAGGGCCCTGGGGGCTTGGCCCGCAAGGAGTCAGGGAGGCCGTGGGGGAGGAGCCTTGGACAGAAGGATGGACACTGGCCCCAGGATCACAGGAGGGGACCATCAGAGGCCGCTGTGAGCTGCTCTCCAGGCCCGCCTCCATGTTCAGCGGCCGGTTCATTGCTCCATGCGGAGCCGCTGCAAGGGAAGCGGCCCTGGATGGCAGGCAGCCTCTGCTCCCCACCCACTGGGTGACCTCGCCCGTGGTGAAGGGCGTGTGCTCTGGAATGAGCCTGTCCGGGCTGGAGTCCAATGGTGCTCCCGTTAGCTGTATGACCCCCTTCTCTGTGCCTCCATTTCCTCATCTTTTAAATGGGGTAACGGCCGAAACCGGTTTGGCTCAGTGGATAGGGCGTCGGCGTGCGGACTGAAAGGTCCCAGGTTCGATTCCGGTCAAGGGCATGTACCTTGGTTGCGGGCACATCCCCAGTAGGGGCGTGCAGGAGGCAGCTGATCAATGTTTCTCTCTCATTAATATTTCTAACTATCACTCTCCCTTCCTCTGTAAAAAAATCAATAAAATATATTTTAAAATAAAAAATAAAAATAAGTAAATGGGGTAATGACAGTAGCTGCTTCATAGGAATTTAGAGAATTAAGTAAGTCAACGCCTTAAAGTACAACATCAGCTATTACCAGCTTCTGTTCCCCCATCGGTACCATGAAGGGGTTGTGCTCTCTGCTCCCTCTGTCCCCCCACTCCTAACCCCCAACCCCCGGCTCTGACCTTCCAGAATTCAAACTCTAGGCCGTCACTTGCTCTGCGTATTTATCTCCCCTTGTGGAATTCTCAGCACAGGGTCATGTGCAAGATTAATAAATAAGTGGGCAGGTAAATAAATAATGCCTTTCGCCGGCGCAGTGCTGAATAGTGTTCAAAGTGCTTCCTCATGCATTAATTATCTGCGTGGAGTCTCATGCAGGTTCTGGGAGAGATAAGCGGCCAGGGATTATCAGAAGTGACTGGCCCAAGGTCATGCAGTTGGTTGCCCAGAGTCTTCGGGAGAAGAGGCAGGAAAGAGGAGCGGGAAGAGGAAGGAAGGCCAGTGAGGGTGGAGGGCGGGCTCTGAAGGGCAGACAGCAGAAACAAAAACGGGGGAGAGAAAGGAGTATTCGTAAAAGCCAACCTCAGAGCTTTGGAGTTTCTCTTTCTCCTTCCAGGTTCTTTGGATATCTGACATCCGGGGAGTTTTTTTCCCTCGCGGTCACTGGGTCGGCGGCTAGAGCTCAGTCTAACCTTTGGCTAGAATTGGCAAACTTTGGGCCACATTACTAAAGGTATGGCTCTCAGAGTAAAGGAGGTGAAAGAACCACTCCGTGTGGGAACCTGGGGGCCATTCCTAGGGATGCCACCGGGAGATGGATGTTGACACACGGGATGCGGGCCGTGGTGACCCTGAGCCCTGAGCCCTCTGGGGCGAAGTGGAAGGAGCTGGCTTTGGGGAAAGGAAGGCTGGGACGTGTCGGTAACATCTTCCCATTTCTGAAGGGCTGTGGACCAGCTTCGGAAGCCCCGAGGGTGCAGAGAAACAACCGGAAGGTACAAGTTCCCGGAGGGAAATGTAATGCCACCGGAGAAGAGCTGGCTCAGCTGTGCTGTGCCGGCCCCTGACCCCCACCTTCCTCCCTCCTCAGACGCACTGAGGCCTAAGGTCCCTGGTCCCCCTTTTCCTGGCTCTCCCCTCGGGCTCCCTCAAGCCCCTTCCAGGCTGCAGGAGTGGGGTGGGGCCTTGCCCTTGTCACTCTACCCCAGGGACTGATTGCTCCCTGAGGGCGGAGCGGGCGTGGGGATCCCTGCCTTGGATGCGGGCTGACAGTTGAGGTTCCTCTGGGCTCTGGATTGACGTCCTGTGCACAGGGAGGAGGGCCCTTGGGAAGCTGACAGGGCTTTTGAAGAGAGCCCGTGTGTGCATGTGTGTGTGTATGTGTGTGTGTGTGTGTGTGTGTGTGTGTGTGTGTGTGTGTGTACAGGATTAAAACGCTGGTGCAGCTGCTCGTTGCAGAGGCTCAAGTCACGGAGGACTAGGCTAATGTTGGGGGGAAGGGAGGGGAGCTGGGTGTGGGGTGCAGGATCCTGAGATGAGACAGGGAATGAGCTCTCCATCTCTCCGTCTGCAGCCTGCTGTCCAGGCCGCCACATGCGCACCCTCGGATGGAGAAGAACATCGTGACTATCTCGGTGTTTGGGAACCCTCGCACCCCCTGGGAGGTGACAGGGCTGGTGGCAGACCTGGATCTTTAAGAGGGAGAGAACCAGAGAGGCGGAAGAGAACCCAGCTTGTCAGCTGTCATTGGCTTCTGCTCTGCGCGCTCCGCTGGCCTCTGGGCTGCCTCAAAGGGGACAGTTTACCTCTAAGAGGCTTGATGGCTCCTGCCGCCACCACCGTCTCGGGGGCTGGAACACAGGGCCGCTGCTGCCTTCAGTTGGTGCCTGTGCAGGCTGCATCCACCCCACGTCCCCCCACTGCAAGGGCAAGGAGCCTCCAGAAAGGTTCTTCCTTCCTCCTTCCCTCCCTTCCTCCTTCTCTCCCTCCTATTTCTTCTCATTCCCTCTGATCCAGTTTCTCACTCTCTCTCTCTTTCTCTCTCTCTTTCTCTCTCTCTTTCTCTCTCTCTCTTTCTCTCTCTCTCTTTCTCTCTCTCTCTTTCTCTCTCTCTCTCTCTCTCTCTCTCTCTCTCTTTCTCTCTCTCTCTCTCTCTCTCTTTCTCTCTCTCTCTTTCTCTCTTTCTCTCTTTCTCTCTTTCTCTCTCTCTTTCTTTCTCTCTTTCTTTCTTTCTTTCTCTCTTTCTTTCTTTCTCTCTTTCTCTCTCTCTCTCTTTCTTTCTTTCTCTCTTTCTTTCTCTCTTTCTCTCTTTGTTTCTTTCTCTCTTTCTCTCTTTCTCCCTTTCTCCCTTTCTTTCTTTCTTTCTTTCTTTCTTTCTTTCTTTCTTTCTTTCTTTCTTTCTTTCTTTCTCTTTCTCCCTTTTTCCCCCCTTCCTCCTAGCCCTTCAATTGCTCTGAGGGGCTCCCTGCTTCTCCCAGCCCCACCACAGTGAGCCCCACAAGGCAGCGGACTAGGACTGGGGGAGGAAGGAGAGGGAAGATGCAGGGTGCAGCTAGGTGTTCAGGATTGCTATTTTGCCTCTCATACCCCCAAAACTCACCTGGGTCCTGCATTTCATCTGGCAAAGCTAGTCTTCACTGCGCCGAGAGAGGCCTTGAGCATCCCCCTGGCTGCGAGGAAACCGTCCTAAATCCCAACGCCAACCATTTGTGAATAAGCACAGCGGCCCAATCTGTTACACACATTATGACAACTGATGGCCTTCACATTTCTTAACACTGATCTCAGAGAGGAAGAGAGGGAGGGAGAGAGAGAAACATCAATGATGAGAGAGAATCAGGGATCGGCTGCCTCCTGCATGGCCCCTACTGGGGATTGAGCCTGCGACCTGGGCATGTATCCTTGGCCAAGAATTGAACTGTGACTTCCTGTTCATGGGTTGATGCTCAACCACTGAACCTCACTGGCCAGGCACCACTGATGGCCCCCAGCAACCAATGAGTGCTGTCACCATTGTCTAAAAAAAAATTTTACTGCCAAAAAAAAGGAGGCACCCCGTTTAGAGATGATGAAAGTGAGGCCCAGAGAGACAGGCTGAGTGGCCCACGGCGCTGCTGTGAGCTGGGGCGCAGAAGGCTTGGTCGGGGGGGCCCCCTGACTCGTTGCTCAGTGCTCTCCCACCCCACACATTCATGAAGCAGCCAACTTCCTAATGGCAAAGTGGGGACAGACATAGCAGCCTAGGCTGAGAGAAAGCAGGGGGACCCCCCACCCCCCGCCCTGGAAAAACCCAGGCTCACGTCTGGCCCTCGCAGCTTCCCTCCCTCCTGTCCCCCCCTTACTCCCCTGCCAACCCATGTCAGATTCTGCGTTATTACTCGCTTCCTGGGAAACCATGGTCTGGAGTTTACATAACAACTTACTGTCGACATTTTTGTCTTCTGCCTTTTCCTCTAGAATACAAGCCCCAGTGGCTTTGTCTGTCTTGGCCAATTGCTGAAACTCTGGCACCTAGAACAGAGTCTGGGACACGAGCACTCAATGGAAATGTAATAAATGAATGAATGAATGAATGAATGGATGCACCTACAGAACACATTGGCTCTGCCAAGCCAATACCCAGGCCCCTTGTTGTGGGGGCCACGCTGTGGTCATCCTGTGGGGATCCGCTCTGTGTTGCTGGGTCTCTGAGCCTGGTCCACAGCCGAGGCCAGGCCATCGGCTCATTCCTTCTCCCTGACCAGGAGCGGGCGCTGGGCCAGGCCGCTGCAGGGAGACCCGATCCTGGGACATTTGCTGCCAGGGTGGCAGGAGGCAAACCTGCGGCTGCCGGTGGGAAAGTAAGTCTGTCTGGGAACGATGCCCACGCGGAGGGAAGCGGATCCGGGAGATGGAGAGAGACAGGTTCCAGGCGACAGGTGCGGGAGCACCTGGATCCAGATGTGCCTGAAGCCACCCCCGGACTTCCCAGCTGCACGAGCCAGGAAGTAATCTTTCCTGCCTCCGCCTCTTCGGATTGTAATTTATTCTTACAACTGGAATTGTCCTCATTAATACAGATTGGGGAAAATATCTTAAATCATCTTTTTATTCCCATTTAGCATCTAACAGGGCCTGGCGTGCAGTAGGCACTCACTATGTGTTTTGAGTGAATAAATGATTGCAAGCACTTTAAGGGAATAAATCATGTCTAAACGTTAACAATTTTCCCTTTTTTTCTATCCAGACAAATGCTCGGCACGCATTATGCATGCGGCGAATGCTGGGTGATCCCAGTTGGAGGCGATTCATCTCCCCGTCTCTCCTTTCTCCTCCATGAACTTTCTGTTAATAGAGGCCCCAGCCTCTGAGCCCCACCTCCTTTGACTCCTGGGCGCTCATTCTCTCGTTCTTCTTTCTTTTAATAATCTCACTGATTTGCGGTTTATCACCTAGAATAGATCCACGTCCTAAGTCCTCCAATAATGTGAGGGGTTGGGGGGGAGTGAACACTAACAAATAAAAGCATAGGTGTTGGGTAGGCAGGGCTGATGGAGTTATTCCTACCACGTTGCTCATACAAGCGGTTCAGTTTCCGTTATTCTCCAGAGTTTCCCTGGCGCGACCTCACTCCTCGTTACTTTGGGAAGCGGGACGTGATATCTTGGGAGGAGCAGTGATGGTGTGAGCGTTCCTGTCTCCCTGGGGTCTCGAGGTGCTGGCAGTTGACCAGACATTAAAAAGGGAACTCCATATCATTAACAATTTCAAACACATGAAAAAGCAAGGGTGGTAATAGAACGATCCACCCCATATTCATCCATCAGCCTCAAAAACTCACGGCCAATCTCATTTCATCTCTGCACTCACCCACTCCTCCATCCCTCGCCCTGATTACCTTGAAGCTTATCATGTTATAGGGAAACCAGAGGCCTGGTGCACAAATCCGTGCACTGGTGGGGAATCTCCTCCTGGCCAGTGATCGGGGCTGATTGGGGCCATCTTGCCCAGTCCGAATCAGGGCTGATTGGGCCAACCGGATGGAAGAGGGGGTGGAGGTGCAGAGGGAGGGACCGTGAGAGGTAGGCTGTGGGAGCGCACTGACCACCAGGGGGCAGCTCCTGTGTTGAGTATCAGCCCCCTGGTGGTCAGTGTGCATCATAGCAACCGGTCAACCTGTCGTTCGGTCATTCAGTCGCTTAGGCTTTTATAGAGAGAGATATTTTGATATCCGTACCTAGTTGATAAACGCTCTTTTGAAACTACAATCATAATCCCTCGTTTGCACTGTGGTAGGTTGTCACAGTGTGACCTGCATGCCTCTCAGTGTTCGTGCCCTTGTGATGTCCCCTCCACATTGCCTCTGTACTTGACAACGTGACTTTCTGGGCCCAGGAGACAAAAACAAACAGATGCAAGGCGGAAGCTCAGAAAGCACTTACCTATTGGGTCTTCTCTTTCTTGCCACTCGCTGCCGATACTTCTGCCGCCAAATGAAGAAGCCCGAGGCCCAGGCCAGCCCCCTTGCGAATGAGAGGCCACGTGGAGCACAGCCATTCCCAGAGAGTCCGTGCGAATGAGTGAGCCAGCCACACCATGTGGGACAAATATATGCCACCCCAGCTGACTCCTGTGTAACGGAGCGAGTCCCCACAAGGTAGACCACAAAGACTAATTGAATTCAAACAGGCATTAAATTTATTACAGATTCGAATCTGGGCTCACACCTTAGCTGACACAGCAGCCTGGCAAACGCCTGGTAAGAGCCCCGACAGAAGGGCAGTCCCTCTTTGTATACCCATTCTGCCTTCCGTTATTGGCTCATAGATGCTGATTCGGCAATCTTTAATTGATTCGCAGGCAGCAAGGGAACCCAGGAGGTTCCTAGTAAGGCTGATTGACCTAGTTAACCCAATGGACCCAGGAAGCCGTGGTTCAGGTGTTGTGGTCTGGCCGAAGATAAGAGGCTCAAGATTGCAGTTAATCGGAGGCAGGTTCACACTTTTAACCATGATTCCGAACCTTCCCCTCCCCCTTCTTTAATAGTTTGCAGGCCTGGCTTTAGGGGAGGAAGTGTTGCAAGCCTAGCTGTAAGGGAATTCCTCAGTAGTTCCCAATTTAACCGCTATAACCTGCCCCAGTTGGTGATGCACAGAACCATGAACAAACAAAAACGGTCCTTGACTGAAGCCACTACATTTTGGGTGGTTTGTTAAGGCAGCAATCGCTAACTGATGCACACACCAACAACTGACCGTTAATTCTTTAATTTCATGAAATACCCAATCAGCATGGACATTTCCGAGATTGTCTCATGGACTTTTTTTTTGCACTCTATTTTTACCAGGACCCAATAAGATCTACATAGTTTGCTTGATTGATATGTCTCCTTTATTCTATAATTCCCATTTCCAGTATATATTTTTTCTTGCGGAATTTTTTTTTATAGCAACTAGGTCCTTTGTCCTATAGATTTTCCCACGCTCTGATTTTGCTGAATGCCATGGTCTCATTTATTGTGTTCTTCTGCTCCTAAATTTCCTTAAACTGGCAATTAGATAGATCACGGAGGCTTGATTTATTTCCGTGTCGTGTTCTTCCATCAGGAGGTGTCGATATCTAGCCGTCTTTCGGTCATGGAACTGTCCACGACCCTGTCCTGCACCGATTTGCCCATTAGTTATTACAATGGGGCTGATTGGGGGCCATCTCGCAGGCATTCACTCTGTTTCTCAGCTGTAATACTTCCTCTATAAAGATGAAGCTTTCTTCATGAAATATTTGGTTACTCTGTGGGGTCATTTATATGGGAAAGACAGAGTATGTGTTGGATTCTTTCCCTTTATTTGCCAGTTTTCTAAAGAATGAATTTGTTCCCTGGTATTTTTCAGAAGTGACCAATAAGGTTTATTTTATTTTATTTTTTCAGTATCGTTGTAAACTCATGGATTTAAACATCTGGATGTGTTTTTTTTGTTTATTATTATTATTATTATTATTATTATCATCATCATCATCATCATCATCCTCACCTGAGGATATGTTTCCTGATTTTAGAGAGAAAGAAGCAGGGAGAGATTGGCGGTGTGGGAGGAGAGAGAAAGATGAGGGAGAAACATGGATCTATTGTCTTTCATGTGTCCTGACCACTGATTAAACATGAAACCTGTGTGTGTGCCCTGACCCTGAATTAAGCCTATAACCCTCTGGCACCCAGGATAATCCTCCAACTGAGGCACCAGGCCAGGGCAGCTGTGCTTTTAACAGAGCGTATTGTCCTTACTGATGCTAAACTTGCACCAGCTTTGACCAGTGGGATTTTATTCAAGTTAGCTCCTGAGTCATTTTGACACAAATCCTGTAATCTTTGATCATGTTTGATAGCTTCCTTGTTTCTGGTATAAAGATATTCTGGCTTATCTTATATTTTTCCCTGTCCTGGTCTTAGAAGTAGCTCTTTCTCCAAAGAGACTTGATTTTTTTTATACGGTTATACATGATATGTCTCAGGTAGGAAAAAAAAAAAAAAAACTCCAGTGAGTTTTTCTTTTGTTAGAACCAAAAAGCCAAAAATTTCTTAGGAGGTCAACTTGCTTGCTGCACATAGGTGGCTCTTCCTGAGACAAGTTTGGAAAACTCCACCAGGTACGAGTTTATTATTCTTGTGTTTCCAAAGAGCAAGTCAAGACAGATGACAGTTTTAGGGGATGCACAGAGAAAAGAACCTACCTTTTACAGGAGGGTGATTGCAGAGCTGGTTGAGTCTGTGTATTAGAGAGCCAAAGACGGGGAGATGCTCAGAGGCATGACTTGAGGTCTGAGTCCTGACTGGAGACCTTGGACCCATGTCGTAGAATGTATACAGCCAACTTGGGAAGGCTGAGCTGTGTATTGGGGAGCAGAGATGCTTGGAGATCTACCATCCCCCCAAGTCAGAATGCTGTTTCTATTACAGATCCTGGGCAGGTGGCTTTTCTAAGGTCCACTTTTCTCATCTGAGGATGGAGGTATGCTAACTACTCCTGAACACGATATGAAGAGTAAATGAGAT
>PVJN01008230.1:29318-59336 GCA_004026805.1 Lasiurus borealis
TAGGTTCCCATGGTGGGTTCATCAAGTTCAATGAACTCCATGTGGAGTCCTCTGGGAACATGGCCTGACCTCCTATTCTTTTAAATATATATATATATATATACACAGTGGTACCTCGAGATACGCGTTTAATTCATTCCGTAACCTTGAGGCGTGGGAAACTATGAGACGCTCGAGTCACGGTAAACTGGTGGATCGTGTGCAGCCGGCCGATCCGCGTGATTACTCCTATCTCAAATGTTGCTCGTATTTCAAAGCAAAAATCGCTCGCTCCAAGGCTCGTATCTCAAAAATCTCATATGTTAGGGCACTCGTATCTCGAGGTACCACTGTATATTGATTTATATAGAGAGGAAGGGAGAGGGAGAGAGAGATAGAAACATCAACGATGAGAGGGGATCACTGACAGGCTGCCTCCTGCACAAGGAGGCAGCCCAACTGGGCATGCGTCCTGACCAGGAACTGAACCATGACCTCCTGGTTCATAGGTAGATGCTCAACCACTGAGTCACACCATTCGGGCTGACCTCCTACTCTTGGCGATGATGATGAATTGATGATGCTAGCAATAACAGTTATAGATAACATTGAGCGCTTTCATACACTGGGCTCTGTTGTATTACATATGTGTGTTTCTATTTGCTCGAACCACCACTATCTCTTCTCCAGGTCGAGCAATAACTTCCCTGCTTCACCCATGCCGCCCTCCTGACTGTTCTCCGCAAACTGTCCAGAGAGATCCTTTGAAAACACGAGTCAGATCATGTCACTCCTCAAAGGCTTTGAAAGGCTTCTTATCTTACTCTGAAACGATAAAGCACGCACAGCGACCTCCCCGCCCCTCACCACCTGGTCTCTCGCAATCCTCTGATCTCCTTTTTACTCCTTCCTTTCCGCAGTAGCCATGCCGGCCTCCTGGCACGCACACCGCAGCCTCAGAGTCTTTACCCCTGCTGTTCCCTCTGCGTGAAACGCTCCCTTCCCCACCCACTCTCTCGCTTCCATCAGATCCCTGCTCAAACACCGCCTCCTGGGCAAGCCTTCCCTCTCCTGATCGCTCGGTATAAATGGCCCCCTCACGCTCTCAATTTCTAGCCCTTTCTCTTCACGGCATTTCCACCACCCACCACATCATATCTTGACTCTTTGTTACTGTCTGTTCCGCTCCCTGCGACGCAAACGCCGTGAAAACAGGCTTTTTTATCTGTATCGTAAGCCCCATAAGACAGTGACAGGTACATAACAGATGAGCAATAAATATGTGTCGAGAAAATGAATGGATATTTACTCATGTAATAATCTCAATAATCTTCTGAGGTGGGTACAATTATTCCTCCATCTACAGAAGCCAAGGCAGAGCTATAACCCACCCAAACTCGTGGATTTAAACATCTGAGCAACCCCGAAAGGTGCTCGAGATACACAGCAAGTTTGTGGAAAGATGGAGCTGGCCAATCAGGCTGGCCAGTGGGCACTAAGGATGAGACTCTCCCTCACCCCTTTCCTTGTCCTCTGACATGGAAGTTTTTTGGGGGGGTCCTTTTCCTCTACACACACCCAGGCTTCTGCCCGGGTGCCTGGTACCTGCTGGGCCCTGGAGCTCAGGCCAGACAAGGAAGAAGGAGCCTCGAGGTGCCCTTGTCCTCCATGCCTGAGCCGCCAGCTCCACGTACAGTTGTCCCTCCTCATCCGCTGTGTCACTTTCTGTGGCTCCGGGTACCTTGGGTTAATTGTGGTCTGAAAATATTAAATGGGGTTTCCAGAAATAAACTACTCCTACGTTTTAAATTGCACACTGTTCTGAGTAGTGTGATAAAATCTCGCTCTGTCCTGCTCCTTCCTGCCCGGGGCGTGAATCATCCCTTTTCCGGCATCTCCACGCTTTATGGGGTATCCACCCATTACTCACTCGGTAGCTGTCTTGATTATGAGATGGACTGTCATGGTGTCACAGGGCCTGTGCAAGTGACCCTTATATGATTGCTATAATTATTCTATTTTATTAATAGTTATTGTTGTTCATCTCTTACGGTGCCTGGTTTATAAATTAAACTTTATCGCAGGCATGCACACACAGGAAACAATATTGTATAGTATATAAGGTTCTGTATTAGCCACAGCTCCCAGCATCCACTGGGGGTCTTGGAAAGTACCCCCCAGAAATAAGGGGAGCTACTGTATGCCGCCTCCCTGGCTGCCCTGCAGGAAGATTCTCCATCCCCCCCAAAGACTCAACTGCCTCAGCCTGACAGCCAAAGATGGTGTTTCTGGGCAACACAGAGAAGGTTGAAGTGGGGAGGAGGCACCCATGATCATTTCTTCGCTCCCCGTGAAAGATTTCCCATCTCTGTCTCAGAGACTAGAGAGAACAGGGCTGGAGGGAAGAGGAGGTCTAAAGCAAGACGGGACCTGTTTGATGCCATCATTTCAGCCGAGTTGTCAAAATGGACATGTTTACAAAGTCTTTGTGGCTTTTTGTTTTCATGTTTTAAAATTTATTTTCAGATTTACCCACAGAAAACTTTGGTCTTTGTGTGTGTGTGTGTGTGTGTGTGTGTTTTAAGGTATTTTTTTATTTTTCAGAGAAAGAGGAAGGGAGAGTGAGAGAGAGAGAAACCCTGATGTGAGAGCAAAACATCGATCTCTGCCTCCTGCATGCCCCCTGTGCCGGGGGATCTACCTGGCAACCTTTCAGTGCACAGGACGATGTCCAACCAACTGAGCCACACCTGCCAGGGCGTGTTTGCTCTTTGGTAGAGGACAGTTCTATGGGTTTTGGCAAAAGCATAGCATTGGTGTCACCCCTACAATCATGACACAGAGTAGTGCTGTTCAGTCATTCTCCTGGTTTCCTGGTGCTGCCCTTTTGTGGTCAGCCTCTCCTCTGAGGCCTCCCCCTGGCAATTATTGATATACTAGTAGCCCGGTGCATGAATTCGTGCAACCTGAAAGGAAATTAATTAGGAGAAATATTTTAATATTGCTAGTTGCACTTTTTCTATAATAGAAGCGTCAACCAAATTCACGATGGACAACAACAGATCAAAACACACCTGGGCAACTGGTGCCAGCAAGAGCTTTTTATTTATCATGCATGTGTGAGTCAACTTAGCCTTTTATAGATATAGAATAAACCTGCTTAATTAGACCCTGCCTTCTGATTTAGCTAAATTTTTTTCCAGCCCAGTGAAGCACCCCAACTTCTCTTTCAGGTAATTGTCAGCCACACAGCAGTAAATATCAGCATGAAGCAGTTTATTATTGTAGATCACGCAGGGAGAACCAAGGACAACATATTTAACTGCAGCAGTGGTTGACTATATTCTGTGCAGTGAGAAAAACCTGAAGTCATTTTCAAGGTCCACCATTTCTTACTTCTTTTTAGTTAGGTCAAGTTTCTAAGCTTTCTAAATCTCTGTTTTCTGGCTAATGAAAAGAAAATAGGATTCCTCTGAGTCTCCTATCTACCTGCTCCAGGACTTCTGTGAGGATTAAATAGGATGAGGCATGGGAAAACACTTCACAGACATTTGATTAAAGTGTAAAATGTTTCCACCTGGCTGTAGAGCAAGCCGTGTTCCTAGGCTAAAGAAACTGCAAGGAGGCTAATAGTTAGGAAGAGGAAGCCAGGCATTGCTACGTGATGTCATTACCGGGACAGACACTCAGCATATTAACCTTTTATATATATAGATTCCCTATCCCCTTTTGTTGTTATTGTTGTTGTTGTTGTTGTTAATCCTTGCCCGAAGATATTTTTTTCATTGATTTTTAGGGAGAGTGGAAGAGAGGGAAAGATAGAGAGAAACATTGATGTGAGAGAAACACATCAATTGGTTGCCTCCTGCATAAACCCCAACCAGGAAGGGGCCAGCAGCGAGGGTATGTGCCCTTGACCAAAACTGAAGCCAGGACCCTTTGGTCTGCAGGCTGATGCTCTATCTATTGTGCCAAACTGGCTAGGGCTACCTATCCCTTTTCTAGGATGTCATAGACATGGAAGCATACAGTATGTAACCTTTCAAGTCAGGCTTCTTCCACTTAACACGGTGGTGTTGCATGTATCATTAGCTCATTCCTTAACAAAAAATTTTTTTAAATTTCAGAGAGAGGAATAGAGAGGGAGAGAAAGATAGAAGCATCAATGATAAGAGAGAATCATTGATCGGTTGCCTCCTGCACACCCCCTATTCGGGATCAAGCCCACAACCTAGGCCTATGCCCTGACTGGGGATCAAACCGTGACCTCCTGATCAGCAGTCAACCCCTGAGCCACACCAGCCAGGCTCAAAGTGAGTTTTTGTTTGGTACATTTTTGTGGTGCGTTTTCATCTTGTGCTCAGCCCTGAATCTTCTTCATCACCTAACCTGCACCCCACGCGGGAGCACCCAGGTGACCCCTCCCAGAGTCCGAGGCGCAGCCCCCAGCACTGATATCCTGCGAGCGGTGAGCTTCTTAGATTTGCTTCTAGTTGAAATCAATATTTGCCGAGAAGAATGCATCTTAATTTCAGCGGCCGGTTCTCCGGGCGAGAATTGCTCTAAAACAAACCTCCAAACCCACAGCCTTAATGCGTCCTAGTTCGGTTGTTTAGTAAATCTCTCTGCGCGGAGAAGACAATCCATTAGCTGTCAGGGGCAGGGGTGAGGGCGGGGGCCTGCGCAGAGAGAGCAGAGGTCCCAGGACGACCTCAGCCGTGGAGGTGGGACTGGGAGCCTGGAGGGGGGGTCCCCAATTGAGGCCTCAGCTGTGTCCCTGGCCCAGCTGGGACTCCCCAACTTGTGAGCAGGAGGGACAGCCCAGATTTCGCCAACAGAATGAGAAGGAGGAGGGAACGAGACCTCTTTCCCAGCACCTGCCTGGGGACGTGTTTTCTAATTGCCACTGTCCTGCTCTAAATCTCCAAGGAGGCCATCGATTTTCTCCTCAGCAGGACGGGGGAAAGCCGTCATCCGCCCAGAACACAGGCTTCGGTGTCACATACGAGGTCACCCTGGTGACATCCTCCCTGACAGCCCGGGGTGGCTCCAGCTCCCGGAAGACTTCCGAGACGAGGAGGCTTTCCAAGTCCAGCTCTCCTCTCTCCCTCCACTCTGCTGAGTCAGGCTGTTTCTCAGCGTTTTTCTACCTGGAAGGCGGGAGCCGCGGCACATCATGGAGAAGCAGCAAGCACCTGTGGACAGAGCTGCAGGCTCGAGGGTCACAGCGACCTGAGTCAGTGTTGGGTCTTGCAGATGCCCAGTGTGTGTCTCTGCGCAGAAGCTGGAACCTTCCTGAGCCTCCATTTCCCCAAGAGTCCCTCTAGGGAAGAATTGCTATCAGGATACAAGCCCATGTACTTCGAGTCCGAGGCGTATAGAGGGTGGGCACGACAAGGAAGCAATCATCACCACGGCAGCACCTCAGTTTATCCTCTCTGTATAATGGGCTGAACAGTATTTGTTTCCCAGTGAATTGAAAACAGAGAAGGAGAAGGATGGGCTATCATGGCTCAGAAAAAAAAAAACAAGAAATGGTGGTTTTAGGGGGGGTTAAGGGAAGGAATCCTTCCATGGTCAAAGGCTAGCGATCAGAGATACACTCGGCAGATAGAAGCAAGGTTCACAGGAAATGTGAAAGGTACATCTCATTGCCCCAGAAGGGTCCAGGCCTGGACTATTAGCTCTGAATGAGGACTTATTACACGTTTACGGTACCTCCTAGTTTTACAATCCGGGCATCCAACGCTCAGAGAGAGGCAGCCGCGTGCCTGAGGTCAGCAAGCAGCTGGTGCCACTGCCGGTTCCAATTTGGGGCTTCCGATCCCCAACCCCAGTCTTTTCTCCCTGCTTTCTCCATCAGCGGGTGCCTGCTTCCACCTGCCTTTTTTTTTTTTTTTTTTTTTTTGTAATTGGCCTGAGTCTGAGAGGGGAGATGAAAGCCGAAGCGGTGTTGATGAGGGAGGAGGAGGGAGCAAGGAGGAAGGAGGTATTTTTACCTTGAATTATTTTTATTAAATGTCACAACGGCTACGCAGCTCTTGGGATCCGAGTAGACAAATCAATGAAAATAATTACCGCGAACATCCTGCCTTCCCACTTCCCTCCTCCTTCCACTCCCACAGCTCCGTGCACTACGAGAGGGGCTGGTAGCTCAGCTTTGCACTCCAGCCTCCGGGGGGGAGCCGGGGCGGCCGGCCCTCTGCCCTCTGCCCTCTCCGCTTCGCTTCATTTGTAGGCAGCGGAGCCTGACTCAAGGCTCAGCTCGCGAAGAGAGGAGCAGCTCCGGCAGCAGCAGGGAAAATGAGCCAGAGGCCAGAGAGGAGCAAGCAGCTCCTGCAGGGACCGGGGAGCTAGGAAGACGGCTTTTATTCTTAGAACCCGCTTACGGCTTGGAAATAACCCTGCTAGCAAGTCTTATATTTCCAGTCAGGTGATGAGATTAGTTAAAGCCACACGAAGAAAGGCTGCAGGAGTTACCTATCCATCCATCCACCCACCCATCCAACCACCCATCCATCAACCTACCCATATATCTATCTACCCACCCACCCACCCATCCAACCACCGATCCATCAACCTACCCATATCTCTATGCACCCACCCACCCAGCCAACCAACCATCCATCAACCTATCCGTGTATCTATCTACCCACCCACCCACCCATCTCTCCTTTTACATTCATCCCATGAGCAATTACTGAGAGTCCGCAGGAAATGCCATTGTAATAGGAAGGCGGGATGGTTTTGATTCCAATGCTTACTCTGCCATCTCAGAGTCGGCTGTGTGTGCTGGGCATCGTCCCTTCACCCTCCAGACCCGCTCTCCCTGCCTGTGCCCAGGGAGGGTAGCCCGCATGGACCGCATCAGTGACTCCTAGCTCCATGGTTCCCGCGGTTTCATGGCATGGAGAACACCAATGGAAGATGAGAGGGAGGGAAGAATAAGGTTTTCATTTTCCTCCCTCTGGAGTTCCTCAAGTAAAGTTTCTTATAAATGGCCTTCTCCACGCAGTCCTTTCCATCCCTTGGGTTCTGAGGGTCTCCCCCTCAGGTGAAGGCACCTGCTGTTGCCTGTCCTAAGGTACTTCCGTATCCCTGGTGGCTTTCCTGTGTCCTGCCCCTGCATTTCCAAACAACCCTTCTGTTAAACTTTCCTCCTGTTATTTCGGTCAGCTATCAGCTTCCCGCTGGGTCCAGCCTGATAGAATGTATGACTCTGAGAAAGTTATGTTATTTTACCTCTTTGAGTCTCAATTTCTTCCTGGGTAAAATGGGAGCCGAAAATCTGCTTTGCGAGTTTGTTGTGAGGTTCTGGGAAGATGAGGGACTTGCCCTGCTCCCGATGTTACAGAGCTGGTGAGGGGGCAGAGCTGGGAGGTGAAGCTAGTGCTAGCTCGGCTTCAAAGGACAACCTCCTCGCTGTCTCCTAGAATCTGGGGCCCTAGGGTGGTGGCCCTGGGCATTCTCGGGTCAGTGGCCATGGCGGCTCATGGCTGTGGACTGAATGCCCCTCTCCAGCCTCACAGAACCCTCCAGCCAGGCTGGCCTTGGGCCCTAGCGGTCATCACTCAGGTAGTGGCTTGAGGTCCGCAGTCGGGGAGGCAGTTAGCATCCTCCTCCCACTGTGGTTAGAGAGGCTGAGCTGTCGATTCTATTCAATCACATCCTCTGAGGAAAGAATGCCTTGCCTTCGGCTGATGAGGTCAAGGAAGTATTGTCAGCTTCCTTTCTTGACTGAGCCGACGGTAAAGAGAAGGAGAGCTGAAATTTGATGAGAGACTGCTATGTGCCAGGCATTTTACAAATGAATTCCCTCGCCCACTCTCCCAGCAATGTATGAGGCAGGACTTCTCCTCCGCATATTTCAGGTGAGGAGACGGAGGCAGAGAAGGGTTAGACAGTCCACGTAATATCCAGACAGGAAGGGGTGGGGTGGGTGAGGGACAGCCCAAACCCAGCCTGTGTGGCTACATGGCCTTTGTCCCTTCTACAATATCGAGATAAACAGAGGGATACGATAACCTCTCTTCCTGGCTCAGCAATGTGTTTTCCTTCCTGCATCTTTGGGGACTTTGGCCCATCGATTATTCCTCCCCTCTCTCCTGCATCCCCATCCTTGCTCTCTCTTCCTTGGCTCCTTCCCCTCAACATATGGATGTGTCTCACTCCCCTGTGTTCTCGAACACATGCCTGCCCACCTCTGCGTCCCCTCCCAGTCCCACTCTGTCCCGCCCTCCCTCACTTCCTCACCTACAGCCAGGTTGTGGTCTGCATCCAGTCCTGTCCAGCAAAGATCAACATCATTTCCTGGCTCCCAATTTTAAAAGGAACTATCTGATTTCATCTTCTTCAGCTTCATTAATTAATTAATTCATTCATTCAATAATACTGTCACACCCTTACTATGTGCCAGGCATGATTCTAGGTAAAGCAATGAACAAAGCAGGAAAAAAAAAAACAAAGCAAAGATAAAGCAATGAACAAAAAAAGAACAGGAATCCCTGCCATCATGGAGCTTACATTCTAGGGGGAGGGGATGACAGACAATCAACAGACACATAAATAGTGTGGCAGGGGCAGTAAGTGCCATGGAGGAGAGAGAGAGCAGGACGAGGGAGGCAGAGTGGGGGGAGGAGGTGTGCCTCATAGATGGTCATGGAAGACATCTCTGAAAAGGCAGGATTTGAGCTGAGAACTGACACAGGGAGGAGGGAGGAAGACCTGTGCATGCTAGGCTCAGGGGCTGTGGGCAGGGAGTGTACCGTGTGCCCAGGCCTCTGGTGAAGCATGCCTGATGTGTCCATGAGTAGCAGGGAGGCCAATGTGTCAGGAGGGAAGGGAGTCAGGGAACAGTAGTAGGAGATGGGGTCAGAGTTCACAGGGGCCTGGTCATGTAGAGTCTTGCCAGCTGGATACGGACTTTGGTTGTTCCTCTGAGTGAGAAGGGAAGGAATTGAAGGGTTAGAGCCGAGAAATGAGTGGTCTCACTTCTGGTTGAAAGCATCCTAGTGTCTGTTTGCTGTGCAGAGAATAGATGGCAGGGGTCAGGGGTGGAAGGGGTGACCAGGTCTCCTCTGCAACATTTGCCTTTGGGGCCATCTCCTTCTTGCAGTTCTATCTCTCTCTCCTGATTGGGTGTCTCCCTGACCAATTCTTCCCCATCTTAGACAGGGCTCTCCCTCCCTTTTTCCCTCTGTGGAGCTCATCAGCCCCTGCTGCTCTGTCCATGGTTCTGATGTCCCTCAATCACTCCAGTGAGAACTCACACAGTCCCTGGCCCCGGTGTCCGAACCCACGTGGCTCTTGAGTCCTGCTCCAGCTCTGCTCTCCATCTGTGTTTATCCGCTGCCTTCCGGACTCCTCCACACGGGTGCCTAACCTGAAGCACCCTTGACCAGATATATTCATAACTGAATAGTCTCTTTCACCCCTCCCCCCAACTCTGCTCCTTTCCCTGAATGTCCAGGCTCCGCTGGCCCCCTGGTGTTCCCAGGCATGCATGCTCTTCATCTCCTATAGCTTCCTGCTTCCCCTCTTCCTAAGATCCTACATCCCCCAAGCCAATTCCCCCCTTTCCTTCCCCATCACCACTACCTTATTGTATCACATAGTGGATCGCCTCGGCCACCTGGTTGTCTGCAGCTTCAGCCCCTAGTTCCTCCCCCAAACACCTCGGCACCCAGCAGTCCCAAACTTCTCCCAGTCTCCCAAGCCCACGGTGTTTCCATGACCCCGTGGCTTAGTTTAGGGAGTTCTTTGCACCAGGGCCCCTCTCTGTCTCTGCCTGATGAAGGTCTTCTTCTCCTCTAAGACCTCACACACCTTTACCCAGCCTCCCTCAGCCTCCCGCGTGCAAGTATTATCCACAGTTCTAGACCCCCCTGCCTCTACCTTTCTTCACCAATTGAACCTCCATCTGTGTCCATCATTGTGCTGTGATAGGTTTTATCATTTCAGCCCTCCCGCTCCTCTGGGGGCACCTCTCTCATGTTAGGTGAGACACTGAGGCTGGGAGAGGCTCAGTAGTTTGCCCAAGATCTTGAGCACCAAGGGGAGGAGGCAACGTTGGCAGCTGGGTATTCGGGATCCAGAGCCTCTCTGCCAGGTAGCTCTCCGATGGGTCCTCCTCTTTTGCTCCTGTGTCTCTTTCCCCACTCTGTTCCTCAAGGGCACCGGCCACTCCTTCCTCTCCTTTCTGTCCTCTCTCCCCACTGCCTAGCGCCGTGCTTGGTGAATAGCAGGAATCCATGTGGGTCTGTTGAGGGAATGTGTACATAGATAAACTAAGGAAAGTCTTCTCTGCAATCTCATGGAATCACAGCAGCCTTATCAACACCCTGAACCCCTTTCCTCCACGGCCCCGGGAAGGGGAGGCTTCGCCACGTGAAAGTGTCCCGCCGGGAACAAGGGGACAGCTGCCGGGCCATCTCTGCATTGAGAATCCCACACCTGAGGCGTCAGGGCGGCCTAAGACAGTTCCAGGAGCCACGTGCCAAGAAACAAGTCCTCTGAGTGGACAAAGTCAGGTTTCCAGCGTGAATCGAGTGAGGTTCTCCCCGAATTCTCCGGGGAGAGACGAACACAGCTGCAGTCCTCATTGCTCCGTGCGACTCCAGAGCCCAGGGCCAGTTCAGCCAGAGGGCGCACTTGCCCCACAGACACCCACGGAGGGCCTCGGGGTGCCCAGCGCTGTGCCAGGCCTGGCCGGTGGCTGAGTCAATGCCCCTGGCTGCTTGGAGCATCGTGGGAAATGAACTCTTCCGAAAGCAAGCAAACCACGGCGCCACGAGCAGGGGGAAGGGATCAGGTGGTGCATATGAAGTGGATCTGACACCCTGTACAATACATTGCAATGCCAGGAAGCATGTTAGCTTCCTCACATACGTATTCTGGGATGTTTGCGGCATGTCATGGCCAACAGCTCACGGCATGTGAGACAGGCTGCTCACACGTGGAGCTGATGTCCCTGTGGCTTTTAAACTCTCTCCTGCCCTTGGGAACCCAGACCAGGTTGGTGGTCCCCATAGCAACTCATCTCACTGCCATCCTTCCTGGAGCCGGGGACCCACCAGCTCCGTGGGAGCAGCTCCCTGTGGAGGGTACAGCGCCCCCTTCAGGCTTCCGTGAAGTCCTGGCGTCCGCTAATGAGGCCTTAAGCTGAGGCCCAGACAGAGGAGACACTGGCCTAGACTCATTGCCAGGTGCCAGGTGCCAGCAGAAGTAGGGCCAGATCCTGGCCACCCACAGCCTCCCTGGACACTGAGCTTGGCAGGCAGAGCTCAGGGGAGAGGCTACATCCGTCCCCAGAACCTTTGCATTTGGGGCCGAGGCCAGAATCTGACCTCAAGGAACCGAGGAGGAAACAGCATCTCCCTCTGAGGCCTCTGGGCAGAGTGCAAGGCCCCGGCCTCGTCCCCAGGCCCCTCCGGACACTTGCCTTCCGGAGCAAGAGGAGCACAGCTCCTCCCGCGGGGGCTGCTGGGTGAGAGGTGCTGCTCAGCAGGGGCGGAGGAAGGGGGGGGGCTACTGCCCTTGGCTCCCCATCTCCAGCTGGCTGCTGTCCTTCTGCCGAAGGAACGCGGGCCGGGAGCTCCAGGAGCAAAGGAAATCCCCACTCGACTGGGTTTTCGTAATCTGCCTGCAGATCTTGCCTGGTTAACCCGGTGGGTCATTTTAATTTTCCAGAAGCTTTTGGACTTCCCTTGGATCCTTAATCAGATAAGGGGGTCTGTATATGTGTTTGTGAGAGTGTGTGTGTGTGTGCGTGTGTGTTCGTGCGTGCGAACCTGGGCCACTGCTCTCCCCTCCCCGCCCTTTTCCCTCGGGCTCCCTCCCGCAAGCTCGCTCTCTCCACAATCACGTCCCATCTCCTCCAGGAGGCTTCTTTATGGAGCCTGGAGATGAGAGGAGGGCTGATTCCATCTCAAGGCAGAAGCGAGGCCTCACACCTCCCCTCCCTGTGCCTGTCCATCTCTCTTCCTGTGGTTCTGAAGGAAGAGTGGCTCCTCTGGAAGGGAGAGGGCCTCTTTCCCTGCCCCTCGCCCCCCCGGGGAGCTGTGCTTCCTGCCCCCTGCTCTGTTGGGCTGGGGTCCCTCCTAACCAAACACCAGACCCAGTGCTGCCTCTGTCACAGGCCAGTCCAGGCTGAGGGGACCACCGGGGAACAGAATGCGTGAAGCTGCATAATTGACGAGGAGGAAGCGGGGAGCAGTGCCCGGGGAGCGCGGGCCCTGCGGGGCGCCTCTGATAGCTTATCTCCTCAGACTTGTTGCTGGGAAGCCGCTGTCTTCCCCTCGGAGCCTGTCTGCGGTAAAGCACAGCGCGGCTGGTGTTAGCGGCCTCCTCCTGCAGGGAGAAGGCTCAGCACCTCTGCAGTAATGGGGGCGGGGGGGCAGGGGGCGCTCAGCACCTCTCCTGGCAGTGGCTGGGCATCCTTCCAGGCCTAGAGGCCTTGGCATCCCAGGGATGGGGGGCCATCTTGGCAAAATAAAACAAAACAAAAAAGAAACAAAAACAAGCAAACCATGTTTTCCTTGCCCCCTCTGTGTCTGTCCCACTGTGGCTGACGTGGTGCTCGGCACACAGTAGGCACTTGATGAACATGTGGGGTTCTGAATGGAATTTCCTGTTGATGGCGTGAAGCTTAAGGTCTGCCCGGCCCTAAAGCAGTGGTTCTCAACCTTCCTAAGGCTGTGACCCTTGCGTACAGTTCCTCACATGGTGGTGACCCCCAACCATGAAATTTTGCTACTGTGATGCATCGTGATGTAAATATCTGCATTTTCCGATGGTCTTAGGCGACCCCTGTGAAAGGGTCGTTCGACCCCCAAAGGGGTCGAGACCCACAGGTTGAGAACCGCTGCCCTAAGGGCTATGGGCCTGCAGGCTGCCGTTCCTGTGCCTTCCAGAGGCATCAGATACTGAGCTCCGCCTTGCCTGACCCTGTGTTTACAGTGACGCGCCAGAGGCCCTGTGATGACGGGCTCGGGGCCTCACATCCGTCTGAGACAGCGAGGAGGCAAATGCTCTCTCCATAACAGCAGGCTGGCAGCCGTGAAGATCTGGACACGGGGATGGGAACCATGGTCTGAAGCTGGTTCACGCCCCGCCGGGTACTGGGCCTGGTGAGGGAGGGCTCTGCGGATTCAGAAGAAGAAGGCACCCCAGCATGTGTCCCTTTACCCTGCAATGCTTCGTCCGTTCCTTGGTCGTTTCTTGGTTCATTCGTTCATTCATTCATTCGTTCATTGGTTCCATGCCTATCTCACTAGCACCGCTCTCTGCCAAGCACAGGGAGCTGACGAGACTGAGTCCTCGCCGGAAAGGAGCTTACAGTCCATTCTGATTCCAGGCCGGCCACCCCGGCTCCCCACCTCGGCTCTGCCTCCCTGGCCTTGCTCCGTGGGGATGCTGTCAGCCCTCTGGATCACGCTGCTCTTCTCTCAGCACGTGGGAGACACACGTCGGAGCCCACACAGCCTCCCTGGCCCGTCCCTGCTTCGCAGACAGATCCCAGGCCCTTGCCCGTGATGCACAGAGCCCAGCTGCTCTGTTGGAATGTTCACCCCTCCCCCCTCCGCCAGGGAGGCCAGGAGCGTGCCGCTGGCTTGGTTGGCTGCCTGCTGTCTCCGTTTGGGAAGCCACTTACCTCTTCTGGGACACGGGGAAGGTTCCACACTGTCTTCCCCTTGCCCTATCCTCACCTCCTAGAACCCCTCGTTTGGCTGCTCCTGCTCCTGCTCCTGCTCCCACTGGTTGGCTTGGACCTCCTCCCATCCAGGCTTCACTCCTGCGCGCTCTCTCTCTCTCTCTCTCTCTCTCTCTCTCTCTCTCTCTCTCTCTCTCTGATTGCAGCCATCCATGGTCAGGCCTGCAAGTCTCTGACCCAGAGCTCGTGAGGCAAAGCCAGATCCCCAGGAATCTTCACGCTTGTCTGCAATTCTAAGTCCCAGGGCGAACGGGCAGGAAGACGCGCACCGATGCTTAGGAGCTCAAATAATGCTTTCCTGTCCCCTGAACTGGGACCGAGCTCCTGGTGACACGGGCCAATCGTTCGATCATCTCTCCCTGTTAGTGGGGGGAGGGGGGACTGACAGAGCCTCCCAGGGTCTGGAGGTGGCCTGGAGCCTCCGGGCTGCCTGTGTTGGGGCCCTGGGCAAGGATGCCTGGAGGGTAAGAGCACTCCTGCTCCTGTCTACATGGCCTCTTCCCGGCCTCCCCGCTTCAGGCCCGGTGCTCACTCACTTCCGTCCAAATCGGGCAAAGTGGAAAATCACCTGGCTCTCGGGGACATTCACGTCTCGGCTCCTTTCGCTGGCGGCTAATGCAGCCAGCAGCTGTCCCCAGCCAGGCGCGGCTGCCCTGACCCTGAGCGTGGGGTGGAGGCCAGCCAGGGGAAAGGACTGTGCTCAGTTCTGTTTCCCACAGGGCGCGGAGCTGACCTCAGGCCCGGAGCGCTGGGAAACAGAGCGATCGATCTGGAGGTGGAGACGCGAGCATAAGGACCGCAGCTTCCATTACGGAGCGCCTCCCGTGACTCAGGAGAAAGGCAAGTTGTTCGAGTGGACGAATCTCACTTAACCCTCCCCCAGCCCCGCCCGGGAGGTAGGGGTAGCTAGCATCTTCCTTTGTGAGGACTGGGGCTCAGAGAGGTTCAGTAGCTTGCTGATAGACACACAGCTAGAACGTGGCACAGCTGGGATCTAAACCAGGAGTACCGGACCCTGAGGTCCTTTCCTGGTGCAGCGGGCGGGATCTGAGAGGGCCCAGACGTGTAACTCCAATAGCACAGCGCCTCCTACCTGGTTCTGCTGGGACACAAGCAGGAGGGCTGCTCACCGGGGGTCCTTGTTCGGGGGGGAGGGGTTTCCTGAGGCAGCCAGAGATGGCAGAGCCTGAGAGACACTGGACTCCTGGTTGTGGGGACAATGGTCCCGGGGCAGGGATGGGGAAGGGGAACTGGGCTGCAGGAACTGCAAGGCCGGGAGAGTTGCCTCTGATTTTCTGTCCTGAGATGGACAGTCAGGACCGGCTGACCACTACATTCTGGGGTGCTCTGGCCTGATGACCCAAGTTTCCTGACATGCTCCATGTCCTCTCTTCCCCCCTCACCCCACGCCTCGCCACCCCCAAGGACCTTAGCCTTGCCGTTCAGTATCCCCTGCGCACTCTGATACCGACCGCCCTGCAGCGAGCACAGCTGGCCAAGCCTGCAGAGGTGTGGGAGGAGACCCAGGCCCGGGGCCTGGCCAGCAGGCGTGGCCGTCCTGCAGGGGGAGGGGCTCCCAACACTGCCCTGGGTCGGGCCCAGCTCTCGCTCTCCTTCCCTGGATGACTCAGGAGGAGCCACTGTCCCTCTCTGAGTCTCAGTGTCCTCACCTGTGGAATGGGAGACCAGGGCCATGCCTCCTGTGGACTTGCAGCTCTCTCTCTCTCTGTCTCTGAGATTCTCAGAGGCCTCGGGCTATGGCCTTGGTAGAGATGCTCAGGTTCCCTGCTGCCTGTCTACTCCCTGTCCCTCCCTCCCTGTCCTCTCTTCTCCCCACTTCCTCCCTTCCCATTCTCCCATTTTTAAAAAATATGTTTTATTGATTTTTCACAGAGAGGAAGGAAGAGGGATAGAGAGTTAGAAATATCGATGAGAGAGAGACATCAATCAGCTGCCTCCTGCACGCCCCCTATTGAGGATGTGCCTGCAACCAAGGTACATGCCCCCAACCGGAATTGAACTTGGGACCTTTCAGTCCGCAGGCTGACGCTCCACCCATTGAGCCAAACCGGTTTCGGCTCGTTTTCCCATTTTTGAGAGGCTTCACGAGGGAAGACTCTGGTAGCGAGGCGCTGGGTTAGACCCGGGAGTGTGTGTGGGGTGCGTGCTGGAGACTGGAGGCCACGGAGGGCAGGGAGGCTGGAGGGAGGATGGGGAGGCTGCAGCAGATCTGGATCCTGCAGGATGAGCAAGAAAACTCCCCATTAGCAAGGAAGAGAGAGGGCACCAGCGTGCTCGAGGCACAGACGCCAAGGACATGAGGCGCGTTCACAGAAGGAGGGTGAGGTGGTTGGGTTGGAAGTGTGGGAAGCTGGGCTATCACTGAGCCAGATCAGGAGGACTTTAGACTTTATCTGTTTATTACAAACTGTGTCTATTAATAATAATGATGCTAATAATAGCAAACACAGTGCTCTCTATTTCAGAGGTGGTTCTAAGCATGCATACATGTTTCATTCTATCCTCAGCCACTGCAAGATATACACTGTCAGCATCCCCATTTTCCAGATGAGGAAACTGAGGCAGGGAGAAGTTGAATTATCTGCCTAAGGGCTGGCAGCTGAAAGTGACACATATTTAAATCCAGGCAGCCTGACTCCAGAGCCTGTGCTCCCAGCCACCAAGCAGGGTGGGATGAACCCCTCGGTTGCGGGGGTCAGGGGGAGCCATCTGCCCCAGGGCCGAGGCTGGGTCCTCCTCCCTGCTGAACTGCTGTGACTCAGGCGCTCTTCTAAGCAGCAAGGTGAGGGGCAGCCAGCAGCCTGGGTTTGGGGGGAGCATCTGTGCCCAGCTCTGAACATCTGCCTCCATTTTGATCTGATTACTCCCATCCTCTCTCTGTGGGCAGGAGGCAGCACCTGCTTTCCATGGTCTCAGTTAAGCCCCGTTTATTGGTGTTTATTCACTTAGCACCAGGTCGGGAAGAACTGTCTCCAGTGCACAGAGGCGGGGAGGGGGGCCCTCCGTTTCCATTCTATTTTCATGAGTAGAAAGTCTTGCCCAGGGCCCAGGGTGATGAGGAACAGCTGAGCCGGGCGGTTGGACACCCGGATTCCAGAGCCCTGACCGCCCTGGGCTCGAATCCCAGCTCAGTATCCACGTGACCTGGGCAAAGTTACTTGACCTTTCTGTGCCTCTGTTTTTCTACCTGTGCCAGGGAGATGCTGGTAACTGATGCCTCTCACAGGGTTCAATGAGATAATGTGTGTACAACAGCACAAACAATGCCTGGCACTTAGTGAGAGCACAGTGAGGACCGGTGGGGACAATATCTCAGGACTAGAGGCCCGGTGCATCAAATTTGTGCACGGGCAGGGTTCCGAGGCCTGGCCTGCAATCGGGGCCAATCAGGTTCCCTGCCTCCCCACCTTCCCGCCCCCTCCTTCCCTCAGTCCTTCAGTGCCCAACGCCATTACTGGTTGCCCTCCATGTTCCGCACTGCCCCCTGGTGGTCAGTGCATGTCATAGCAAGCAATCAAGCTCCCAGTCGAACTTCTAAGGGCACAATTTGCATATTAGCCTTTTATTATATAGGATTGTTAGGAGGTTACTCGAGAATGTGGAAGTAGCTTGTAAATTCCCAAGCTGTGGACCAACACCAGGAATCCATTCTCCTCTTCTGCCTGGGACTGCTGCCGTTTGTGCCTGGCCTCACCCCTCTGAAGAGGCGGGGGGGTCAAGCCCACGATCTGTATCAGTGGGTTCAGTAGGCATCAATCTGGTGCCTTGGCAGGCAGCCCTGCCTCAGTTTCTCTGAGAGCCCCAGCTTGTGTCACGCTGGGAGCTGAAGCAAGCAGGTGACCTCCTGGCCACGCCCCAGCCTGCCGCTTGGGGCTTTAGGGACATGCCCATCCAGTCTCGGGGCTGCCTGCAGTGCACCATCCTGACCCAGAGTTCCCTGCAGGGGCAGTGTCTGCTTGGAGGGGGGCAGAGGGAGACCCTCCCAAGCCCCCTCCTGCCCTGACTTGGCAGGAATCCAGCTCTTCTGGGGGCCTGATGCCTCCTGCACCCTGCTCTCCGGCCTGGGGGCTCGGTGGGGGACACCTCAGCAGGAGCGGGTGCTTTGCTGGAGTGGCGGCAGGTGCAGGGGAGAGGTCTTCCCTTCTGCAGTTTGCATTTACTTTTCCAACAGGCCAGCGAGCGCGGAGCCAATTCAGAGAATTGCCGAGGCAGCAGTGGCAGCTGTGCTCCGCCCGGCCTATCAGTCAGCCATCAGGGCGCTAACCGGGAGAGGCAGCGTCCCCAGCGTCGCAGAGGCCCCGGGAGGTGGCGCCTCTCAGCGAAGCCGCCGCTGCCACGGCCGCTGTCCGGCACCCGGCCCAGCCGACCCGGCTCCTGGTGGCGGGAGCCGCTGTGTCCAAGCCACTGAGCACCCAGCAAGCACTGGGCTCCCACAACACCTGCACACGCAAGGTCAAATTCCAGCTCGCATCCACCAGCCGTGAGATCCCTCTGAGCCTCAACTTTCTTACGTGTAAAATGGGCGCAGTAACATCCCTGCTTACCAGGCTCCGGGGAAAACGTGGTACGAGTCACGTGGAAATCATCTAGTCAGCACGTGGGCCAAAGCAAGCAGGCTCTGTGCCTGTCCTGATGACCAAGAGATGAGAGACACGCGTCCCTGGTCCGCAGTGGTCCGTCCACGTGGGGCGGTTCGGATTCTGTGGGACTTCATTTTTCTATCTGGGTGGGTCACACAGACACAACGGCAGGAATATTCTCCACTTTGTGTTCACAGAGGTTTCTGAGCACCTACTGTGCGCCAGGCTGAGGGCCGGCTCTGAAACTGCGGTGAGACGACTTGAACAGGACACAGCCTCTCCCACAAGAGTTCACAGGCCTGGCTGGTGGGCAGATGAGGACCCTCCAGGATTAACCAAGAAACTACAAAGTGGGGGGCGTGGAAGCCTAGAGGAAGAGACCGGCTCTGCTGGGGACCAGGGCCACTTCTGAGCGGTGACCTCTGTGGGCAGTGGATAGGGCCAGGGATGCCCAATTCAGATGGGGTGGATAGAAGGGTGGTCTGCAGTTGTCCTGATGCCAGACCACAGAGGGCCTTCCCTGTCAAATCTAAGACCCTCGTGTTATTTCCCCAGCAGGGGGTACAGGGCGTCCGCCCCACCAGCCTCACCCCGGGGGGAGGGAGGCGCCCTGTGTGGAGAAAATGTGCTGTTTGCAGAACCAGAGAGTCCCCAGCTGCCCGGAGCTGCTGGGTGAGTGTGGCGTTGCCGCGCTCTGAGAGGGCTCTCCCCGGGACAAAAGGCTATAAAACAATTTCTTTAAATAACAAGCCTCCTCGGTGTCTTTTCCTTTTTTTAAAGGAAACACACTTGGTATGCAAGACGTGTCAGACCTCTGCATTCAGCTCCTGCCCATCGTTTCTTCCTTTCTTTAAAAATCCTCCAAGAGTGGTAAACACACATAACATAAAATTTAACCTCGTGGCCGAGTTTAAGTGTATAAAGTGCTCTTGTGTGACCGGTCTCCAGCTATGTCTTCATCTTGCAAAACTGAAATGTTATATCCATTCAAAAATAACACCCCTCCCCCTCAAACCCCCCCCTCCCGTTAGCGCTTCTCCCGGCCCCTGGCAGCCCCCCTTCTACTTCTGGTCTGTGTGACGGACTCCAGGTAGCTCCCCTGAGCGGAATCATGCGATCTTTGTCTTTGCGTGATTGGCTTACCTCCCCTAGCATGATGCTATCAAGGTGCATCCACGTTGTCCCATGTGTCTGCATGTCCTTTTTTAAGGTTGGATAATATTCCATTGCACAAACATGCCACATCTTGCTACCATTCCTCTCTCGGCTGTTGTGAACGATCCTGCTCTGAGTGTGCGTGTGCAAGAATCTGCTTGCCCGTGTGCCTCGCCTTCTTGGGGGCGTACACTCAGAAGGGGAACTGCTGGACCGATGGTAACTCTACGTTTAATTTTTTTAAAGACCCACCTACTATTTCTGACCTTAGCCTCCCAGCCACGGGAGAAACTTCAGAAACCACACCGCTCCCCTTTTCTGCCTGCCATGTGAGTTAGTGGCACCTGGAATTTGGGGTGCTCAGTGCCTGCCTCTGGCACCTTTCAAGACAGTTCCGGGACACCCACTGCAGCGTGGCGATCCTCCCTTGTCTGTAGATGGGGCACAGGAGCCCCGAGGCAGAGGCCACCGAAGCCACACAGCCGGCAGGCGGGCGGGTAGGCGGCTCTGGGACCTTCCTCTTCCCTCTGCAGCTCAGGCGGCAGCGGCCTCCTCTCCAAGCCCTGAAGGCTGGGCAGATGACGGGGGTGGGGTGCGGTGGCTGCTGTGAAAAGGGCGCCGCCTGGGGACCCCAGACCTGGCTGAGTGGCTCAGGTGCGTCGTTCTCTCTCTGTGGGCCTCAATTTCCCCTCCTGTGCAGCTGGGAAGGGGCCTTGCCCTTTGCTCTTTCTTCCCCAGCAGAGGAAGCCTGATTCTGGGTGTTTACCGGCTCCCCCTAGTGGCGACACCAGTGGACCTTGGTTTGGCCCCAAGGCTTCCTAAGCTCCAGGAGGCTCTCTGTGTTGCAGGTGGGGAAACTGAGGCTGTGGGAGCAAAGAGACTGGAAAGGGGGTGGGTGAGAAGCCAGGCACAGAGGCTCCCCAGGCAAGGGCGTCCAGCCCTCCCTCCATGGCTCCCTCCTCACCGGGTGGAAGGGACAGGGAGCTCCAGACCCTGCAGGCCTCTGCTGTCTGCCTCCCAGAAGCTCCTCCGCCCCCAGGGGTGAACGTTGCCGGGGACCAGAGGGAACACTCTCCTAATGCCTCACCCTCCAGCTCCGAGGAGGCTCAGGCCCTTAGGGCCAGCCCGTCACGGAGCGCATTAAGGATGCATGAGGTTCAACCTGTGAGCGAGACCAGAGGCAGCCGGGGCACAGCATTAGGTGGTGGCCAATAGCACTTAGTTATTACCGCGCACTTAGGCAGTCGCACCGGCTCCTGCTCAGGCACCTCCACTTCCGCCACCTGCCAGGCCCCTCTCCCTACCCAGACCTCTCCTTTCTGCTTCAGCCAGGTCTGGCCTGAACCACCCGTGCCACCCCAGGGAGCACACACATAGGGCAGCCGGTCAGAGCCACCCAGTGGCACCTGGGGCAGGGTTAACATTGCAGGTATGGACCCTCTCGGAGCGGGTCGGAGACTCACTCAGGGGCACACAGACTCACGCGACAGACCGCAGTCAGGTTCATGGGGTGCCCGGCTGAGCCCCCAGCCTGCGTGGAGCTGCACGGGGTGCGGGCAGGAGGAATCTGGTCCCGGCAGTGGCAGTGACGGAATGCTGGCTCTGCTTCAGCTTCCAGCCTCGATCCGGACGACGGGTGGACAGAGGCTGCGAGCTGGTTGGGGGTCCCAGGATGGGCGCTTCTCCTTCCCGGCTGGTGTGCTTGGGCCTTGCACCGCCGTTCTCACGTGGGAGTCACACCCAGGAAGCCGTCCTGCCTTGAAAGGCAAGGCTGGGAGCCCGTCTGAGGATGGTATGGGTCTGAGGAGCCTCAGCCGCTGGCTGCCGTGACACCCTGGGGAAGACAGAAACTGGAATCTCCGGAAGGAAGACCTGACTCCACTCTGGATTCCAGAAAAGTTCTGCTCTGACCACCTCCAGCCCCAGGAGGCCCAGCCGGACGGGACAGCCAGCCAGCCGCTCTCTCCCCCACTTCCATGGTTTTGTCATTGAGGTCAGAGCCCTGGGCCAGTCTGTCCCCTGAGGGACCTTCTTATCTAGACACTGAGGCCCCAAGAGGGAAAGGGGCTGGCCCAAGGCCACACAGCCATCAGTGGAGGTGTAGTGTGGTCTCTGCCGGCCAGTTCCACGCTGCTTGCACGGGGGTGTGGCGCCTGGCTCAGCAGAAAACGTGCAGAATCTAACCTTCTCCCTGCGGGAACGCCCACAGCAGGTGCCCTGGGCAGGGCTCCCTCTCCTGAGATTGCCCTGGCAGTGAGGCGGGAAGACAGCGGGGAGCGATAGAAGAGGCTCCTGCAGGCCCAGACTTCTGGCCTGGCTGGCCTGAGGGATGAGGGAAGGGGCCCTGCTGGTCACCGTGTGCCCAGGATGGGGTTTAGGGCTGGACCACACATGCGGGATTCCGGTCACAGTAGAGCCATCATCCTGGCCACAGGGTAGCCTTTGGGCCTCACTCTAACCACACTCCTGGTGCCCGCCTTCCAGTTGAGAGACTGAGACTCGGCCAGGTGCATGGTTTCCCAGGCTGCACTGCTCTGTTCTGCTGTGACCACACCCAACTGTGCCAGCCTTAGGCGTCCACCCGGTTACCTTCCCGTGCACCTGCGGGCACGCCCAGGACCCGGACGCAGGCTCTGTCTCTCCCTGGCCCTGCCACGGCCTGGGAGGGGCCTGGGCTGGGCCCTCTGCCTGTTTCTGCCTTGCCCTCTGGCTCCCAGGTCGGAGCCCGGCCAGGGTGGGCACACAGGCCGCCCTGCGGAGTGGTGGCTTCGGATCTGCACACTCTCCTGCCATCGCCACCCGCAGGCTGCGTCCGCAGCTGCCTGGTGAATAATTCATCCAGCCTTGTTTATTCGCCGCTTCCTGGCTGTGAGTGGCACTCCACCCCCCGCCACGGCCCTCGTCCTCCCCCCGCCACCCCGTCCAGCTGCCCTGGCCTTTACCCCTTCTCCAGCGTGGCCACCGGAATTGGGCCATGGGCACTGGTCGGGAATTAGTCAGGCCTCCTTTGGCTGGGGCCGGGGTGAGTTCCGGGCTGGAGGAGAGTCTGGGCCATTCGCGCTGTGCCGTTTGGGGCACATGGAAGGGACGCATGGGAGGCGGAGATGGAGATGTCTCGGGGCTGCAGCTTCCGTGGGTCAGCAAGGTGGGGACACGTCCTAGCAGGGGGGCCAAACAGCCCCTCCGGAGCCAGGCAGCCCTGGCGTAACTCCTGGCCCTTCTCCTTGGGCAAGGTCCTGGGCCTCCCTGTGCTCAGTTTTTCCGTCTGTAAAATGGGGACAGCGTGGTTCCTACCTGGCAGGACGGCTGTGCAGAGCTGATGAGAGCAAACGCCTCCTGTTCTCCGTCCACTCAGCCCTGCATGGCTGGTGCGTGGTTATGTGTTTACCTCTCCCATCGTCCCGAGAGCTCTCTGCGAGAAGGCATTGGGCTGTGTTTCTCTTGGCATCTCCAAGAACCGGTCCTGGGATGGCGCCTTGTCGTTGCTTGGTGAATGCTTGGTGAGTGCGGGAATAAATGAGTGAGTGAGAAATGGCTCCCCAGAGATGCACGGGGCTGATTTATGAGGCATCGAGAAAGCTCCTGGTTGCTGGGAGTGCTCCACTGGGTCATGGTGTGCGGAGAGAGGAAGGATGCCTGTGAGAAAGAGGCTCTTCAAGGTCCCCCTTCTCCCCCATCCCCTGCCATGAGCAGCTGTGGTTCTAGGATTCAAGGAGTAGAGGGAAGAGGTAGGAATAGGAGCTGGTGGCAGAGGATGGTGATGGTGATGGTGATGATGATGATGATGATGGCGATGATAATAAAGGGATACATCCTATGGCTTGAGGTGAGGTAGAAAGACAGAAGAAACAGCTGACCCACTGGTCCAGCCTGTCAGGTATCGTGCTCTTCATGGGCAAGGACTATGGCTGCGCCTCTGTGTTTTTGGTGCCCGGCACACAGAGGGCACGCGACAGCAGTTCACTGAAAGAATGAGCATCCTTCATCCTTAGACAATCAGGGAGACGCAGGACTTACCCGCTCCCAACGTCCAAACTCCTCCATCTGCCCTGAGCCAGCTCCCATGGCTCTTTCCCCTGGTCCGTTGCCTCAGTTTCCCCAGCCAAAAAATATAGGTCACGTGAGTTGCTTCCCTTCCCTTGCTAACCTCATCCGAACTGGCTGGTTCCAGCCCCACTATGCCTGCCTGGCTGGGTCCCTGGCCATCAGGCTTCTGGCAGTCACAGCCTGTGGGGGGTGGGGAGGGGGGGCCAGGCCCACACCGCGGAGCACTGATAAACTATTTTGATATTTCTGTTACTTTGAGAAAGACAGCTTTCAAGATCCAGGACCAGGTGGCGTTGGTCTTTTTTTGGAGGTGCTAATTAATAATTTAACTTCATGTAATGATAATTTTATCTTGTTGCCGTTTGTGGATTTGTGATTATCTCATCCATCCGGTGCCTGGTGCTGGGCTCGGAGCGCGTCTCCCGCTGTTTCCCGGGACGTGCTGCTGGGAGACTCTCCTGCCGGAGAGGAGCGGGAGAGCACCTGCGTGGAGGGCTCCCCAGCCCAGAGGCTCTCTGAGAGGTAAACACATAACCCATCTCTCCGGGCCGGTTTGTGCGGGAACAGGATGGAGCCACGGACCACAGCTTCCAGCATCTCGGCTTCTGTGGAATGGACATCAGGAAGAAGCGGGGTCTCAGCCCCTCATCAGCCTGGGAGCACGTGACAGCTGGCCCCACCCTGTCCTCTGCCCACAGAGGGGGGAGGCCAGACCCGGGAGGGTTGTGTAGCAGCCAGTCACAGAGACTGTCCTAGAGCCCGGGTCCCTGCCTCCCTAGCCAGGTCATTTGACCCTCCACTATACCCCCCTCCTCCAGGCTTGCTGACCCATCCTTCATGCCCTTTCCCTGAACTCAGATCCCCGAGAGCTGGGAGGAGAGTGGTTCGGGATCATTTGAATAGAGCAGAGGGATGACCTCAGCTCACTCCCCACAGGAGGCCTGGCAGCAAAGAGAGGAGGAGAAGCAGAAAGGAGAGGGGCAGGCCGGGCTGGGGGCCTGAGTGTAGGTGAACCCCTTTTATGGCCTGGCTTTGCCTTCTCCATGTCAGGAATGGTCCTGGCATCCCCTTGTCTAGAAGTGGATGGGTTTAGTTCCCACTTTTGCTGAATCTGAACATGTGTGACTTACCCCTATTTTCCGGCGTATAAGACGACCCCCAACTTTGCCAGTTAAAATATAGAGTTTGGGATATACCCACCCTATAAGATGACACCGGTGTATAAGATGACCCCCGACGTATAGAAGATTTTCCTGGGTTAAAAAGTCATCTTATACACCAGAAAATACGGTAGATTCATTTGACCAGGCTGAGACGCCTGCAGAACAGGGGCTGGGCATGCTCTGGACTTGAACGCTGGGGCAGTGGAGAGGAGCGATGTGTCCAGAGCAGAGGCAGGGCCCAGGCTCTGAGGGCTATGGTCAAGGTCATCTTCAGCCTCTGAAGGCCTGGAAGCCGGCAGAGACTTGGCCCCTGAGGGAGACCTTGGCTTCCAGGGGTCTCGGTTACCTTTCCTTCGAGAGTTCAAGGGGGGTGTTGGAGGCAGCGTCTGCGCCCAGGCGGGGCCCGAGTCCTGCTGTGGCTCCTGACAGCTGGGTGGGCCTGCGGAGGGGGTGACACTGCCGGGCCCTCCTCACTGTCCAGCAGGGTTCTCGGTTTCCTCTCCCCCCAAAGCTGGGCTAGTGACCAGGCCCCGGTTTGGTCTCTGCCCAAGCTAATACGATGCTAATGCTGCAGACCAGATTGGCTGCGGCATCCAAGTGTTTGGGGACGCCCCCTGACAGCCGGAGGTGCCCCCCTGCCCTCTGGGCAGCTCGAGCTCCAAGCCAGGATGTTCTCCAGCCATTGTACTTGTCACTTCTCATCACGGCTGATGCCTGTGGTGCCTGCCGGGGACCACGGGGCATACATGGCCCCCTTCCCTCCAAGAGCTCCTGGGTCTGGCAGGTCCCCGGGCACCCGGAGGCTTCGGCAGCGCCCAGACCGTGTCTTGCTCATCCCAGATCTCACACGGACCTCTCCTGCTCAGATCCACACAGCATGTTTCTTTGTTTTTGTTTTGTTTTGTTTTTTAATATATTTTATTGATTTTTTACAGAGAGGAAGGGAGAGGAATAGAAAGTCAGAAACATCGATGAGAGAGAGACATTGATCAGCTGCCTCCTGCACACCCCACACTGGAGATGTGCCCGCAATCAAGGTACATGCCCTTGACTAGAATCGAACCTGGGACCTTTCAGTCCGCAGGCTGACGCTCTATCCACTGAGCCAAACCGGTTCCGGCTGTTTCTTTGTTTTAATTTATCCTTTCCAGGGCTGGCGACAGTGTGCATTCAGACGAATCTCCACTGTGACACAAGCTTTCTCCCCTGGATGCTTAGAATTCAAAAGCTTAGAAGGTCAGACCGAAGCATTATTAATGACCAGCAAATGCAGGTGTGTGGTTTTTTTTTTAAGCATTAGTTCTTTATTTACTTTAAACACTGTCCAAATAAGATATCTGCAAATTGAAAAATATGTAAAATACCACAAGGCTTATAATACAAAACCTATTCTTTTCCTACCTCCACTTTTGCTCTCCTGGGACAGCAAAATATATTTATTAAATATATTTTATTGATTTTTTACAGAGAGGAAGAGAGAGGGATAGAGAGTTAGAAACAATGATGAGAGAGAAACATCAATTAGCTGCCTCCTGCACACCCACCAAGGTACATGCCCTGACTAGAATCGAACCTGGGACCCTTTAGTCTGCAGGCCAATGCTCTATCCACTTAGCCAAGTCAGTCAGGGCACATTTCAGCTGCATCTTCTGCTGCCTGTTGTCATATATATATATATATATATATATATATATATATATATATATATATATATATATATATATATGTCTAAGTGACCATCCAACCATTCGACTGTCCAACCAGTAGCTATGATGCATACTGACCACCAGGGGGCAGACACTCAATGCAGGAGCTGCCAAGCTGTTGTAGGACTTGGCAGCTGCAGTTCTTGGGTGACTCAGCTGGAACCAGAGAGGAGGGAACCCGAGAACTGCCCTCTTGCAATCTGGGAGCCCTGGGGGCTTGCTGGAGAGCTGGTTTCAGCCCAATTCCTGCAAGTCAGGCTGAGGGACCCCACCGCTACATGAACCCATGTACCAGCATGAACCCATAACATGCTGATGCCACTGTTTCTTGCTTCTACCTTTTAGACATCATCTGTTGCCTCCCTATTCTATGGACAAGGATTTCACTCTGACACCCTGCCACTCTGTCCCTTCCTCCTTAGATAGTCATATTGTTCCCTTTTGCCAAATCCAGAACATCATTGTGACCATGTCAACGTGGCTCACTTCAGAATCAAGAGATGGACTGTCATTGGTTCTTTCTGTGTATTTTTTTTTTCTGGTGTGGCAAA
The DNA here is from genome assembly GCA_004026805.1 of Lasiurus borealis. Taxonomy (NCBI): domain Eukaryota; kingdom Metazoa; phylum Chordata; class Mammalia; order Chiroptera; family Vespertilionidae; genus Lasiurus; species Lasiurus borealis. Next base: position 56,232 of record PVJN01008230.1, read on the forward strand.
GACGGGACTGATCAGATACCCACCTCTTTCCCTACATTTCTCAACTTTCCCTCCTGTTGGGTCGGGATCCGTGACTAGATAATTCCTTTGTGCCTCTCCCATCTCCTCTTCCCTCACGAGGAGACTGTGGGGGCCATGGCTTCAATGTCTGTAAATACAAAAAGAGGGGCTGCTGGCTCCGAATGAAAAAAAAACAAAAGAAAAAGAAATGTGAGTGAGAAATAAACTATTATCGTTTGTCCTGATGCCCAGAAATAAACTATTATCGTTTGTCTGATGCCCCGGAGGTAATGATCACCTCACATTTTCAACTGCAGCATTTTTTTAAAATGTTTGCAAATAGTGCATCAGACCTGCCACACCGTTATCATTCATATTTTGTTCACAAGCATTGTTTTACCTCAGCTCGTCCATCGCTCCCTGCTCTCCCCCTGGATTCTTGCCTCCTGGGGCCCTGAGTTTCTTGTTTTAACCCGGTCTGCTGCAAAGTAGTCCTTCCTAAGCACTTCCTCAGCCAGGCTCCTGGGCCGAGTCTCCTGCTTCCTGGTTTCTGCTTTTTGCTTTAGTTGCCACTTCTGCTGGAGCACACCCTCTGGTAGCGCACTCAGGGAAAGCGTGTGCGAAGTGAATTTCCTGAATCCTTTCGTATCTAAAACCCACTTATAGTCTCAACTTATATTTCGTGGCGTGTCCAGGTGTAGAACTCTACATGGAAAACCATTTCCCTGGAGCACTTAAACTGCTCACTGTTATCTAGTACCGGGGTTGCTCTTGAAAAGTCTTACAGCCGTCCTGACGCCTGCTGAAACCTGTGGGGTTTTTTTCTTGCCAGACACTTACAGGGTCATCTCTTTGTATGTTCTGACTTTTTGCAATAACCTGTCTCCAGGCTGGATCTGTCTATTGTTGGGGCCACTGGGTAGGCCCTTTCGGCACTTGCATCTGGAGGCTCATCTCTTTTAATGCTGGGAAATTCCCTTGAACTACTTTTTGGATAACCATCTTCCTTCTATTTTTCTCTGTTAATTGGGTACCAGTTCCTGGGTGGATACTTGCCGTAGCCATGGTTACAATGATGCTACAAGCCAACCCGAAACCTGGCGGCTTCCAATGTAATTACGTAATTACGTACTCTCAGGAATCTGTGGCTGAGAGTCGCTGACGTAGGCTGGACTCGGTCGAGTGGCTATTGGTGACTGGCCTTACATGCCTGTTTCAGAGTTTGCCAAGGGGGTGGTTGACCTAGGATGGGATTGTCAGAGTAGGTTAGCTCTGCTCCAAATGTTTCTCACCCTTATTGTGGGACCAGTGGGCTGGGAATAGTCTCCAGGGGATGGCTGAGAGGGGAGAGCCCAATGACAGAGGAGTTTTGAAGCGTTGATCAACCTCTCTCCCCCCACTGATAATCAGACGGCAAGAGGCCTCTTGTTGGGGGTGGGACTGTAACATCATGTGGCAAAAGGTTTGGGTATGAGGATGAGTAACGATCAGGGCAATCAACCACAATTCTTTATTTTTATTTTTTAATATATTTCATTGATTTTTTTTTACAGAGAGGAAGGAAGAGGGATAGAGAGTTAGAAACATCGATGAGAGAGAGAGACATCCATCAGCCGCCTCTTGCACGCCCCCTACTGGGGATGTGCCCCCAACCAAGGTACATACCCTTGATTGGAAATGAACCTAGGACCCTTCAGTCCACAGGCTGATGCTCTAGCCACTGAGCCAAACCGGTTTCGGCAACCACAATCCTTTAAATGAATGCTATGTTTTTCTTTTTCCCCCTGTTTGCCACATTGATCTAATTTCAAGATTTCATTGGCAGCTTTTTACAACCTGGGTTGTGTATTTTATTTCACATTTCACAGTTCTGGAGTTCTTTCTTGTTCTCTAGTTTTTCTTTGTCAAAACATCCTATTTTTACTTTATGAATGCAATATATCTTCTCCCCCTTTTTGAGTATTTGCTAGAGGTTTCCATAAGGTCTATTTTGCTTGTTTATTCTTTTTTTTTTTTAATTCTTTACATGATCTCTTTTCCCCCTGGCTTGTCCAGCTCGCTTTGCTCTGCCTGACCTCCTGGGGGGATAGCCCAGGGAATGTGGGTTAGCATGTGGCTCGGGAGGCTGACAGCTGACGCCACAGCGCAAGTCCATGGCTCCCAAACCAGGTGACTGTACTGGGTGTGGCCTCTTCCTGCCTCGGAGTCCTCTTCTGCTAAACCGAAACTGAAATAGTAGCCTACCTCATGGCCCTGTTGGTAGAAAATTAGAAAAGTCACATCACAGGTGGACCGGAACCGGTTTGGCTCAGTAGATAGAGCACTAGCCTGCGGACTGAAAGGTCCCAGGTTCGGTTTTGGTCAAGGGCATGTATCTTGGTTGCAGGCACATCCCCAGTAGGGGGTTTGCAGGAGGCGGCTGGTCGATGTCTCTCTTTCACTGATGTTTCTAACTCTCTATCCCTCTCCCTTCCTCTCTGTAAAAAAAATCATTAAGATATATTTTTTTAAAAAAAAGAAAGAAAAAAGCCCTAGCTGGTTTGGCTCAGTGAATAGAGTGTCTGCCTGTGGACCAAAGGGTCCAGGGTTCGATTCCGGTCAAGGGCACATGCCTGGGTTGTAGGCTTGTCCAGTGTGCAGTAAGCAGCCAATCAATGGTTCCTTCTCATCATTGATGTTTCTATCTCTCTCCTTCTCCCTTCCTCTCTGAAATAAAAAAATATATATATTAAAAAAAAAGTCACAGGTGGAAAGCACCCGGAAGCATCGCGAGAACACAGCGCGAAGTCTTGTTATTCACTTTGCATGTCGGCACCCAAAGCTGATGGGCAGTTTCCTGTCCAGTGGCAAAGCTGGTGGAAAGTGCACTTTAACGCCGCATAGGCGGTGGGAGCCTGATCTGGCTATTGGACATCATTTTGCATTTTAAGTTCATTTTGTTTTTTTCTCTACTCAGAGCAATTTCCCGCAGGAAAGAAGGCAGCGAGGATTCTGTGGTTGTGGGGATGGGAGCCCAGCGCTCCCAGGGGTTTCTGTTTAGACTTCGGCCTGATCCCGGTGTCCAGAGACAGCCTCGTCCTCACCTTCAAAGCGCTGGTGCCTGAG
>PVJN01008231.1:0-65952 GCA_004026805.1 Lasiurus borealis
AAGCTGATTAAGAGATGGGATTTAAAAAAGGACACATATTTGTCTAGAATAAACTCTTTCCAAGCCATCCTTGATTCCTTTTTTAAAAAAATTCTATTTCATGAAATTCATCAACAATCCTACTCTCCAAATATAGTCCATATATATTTTACTTCCTTTCATCTCCATTGCCTTCACCCTACTACACATTTCTGTAATGCTAGGATAAGCTCCCACCATCTGTCTTCCCAGCAGGCAGATTACCTTTAAAAAGAGAAAGCAGACCATTCTCACCAGCTCTAAATATTGTCTAGTGCCTTTTAGAGCACTTACCATAAAATACAAACTCTATCATCTACAAAAACTCTATCATTTACACGATCTTCTCTTTAACTCTCAACCTTATATTCTGTTAATCTACCCCCTGCTCTCCGTACTCCAGACAGCTGGCCTTTCTGATCAGCTTATTCCTGCCTCAAAGCTCTTGAACTTGCAGTTCTCTTTTTTTAATCATTTGCTCTGTGTCACTAATGTGTTTCTTGCCACCATGTAGCCTCACAAATCAATATTCAAATTCAATGACAAACTTTTTCAAAAACATAACTCAATAAACATTAGGGATGCTTAAAATGTGTTCATCCTTCCTTCCTATATTTGCATTCTTTCCTACTCTAAATTGTATTATTTCAGAAGGATCTGTGCTGACCAGTAATCTCTTTCAACCCCAATCACTCTTTCGCATCACCTTGTGATTTAGCTACTTTATAAGGTCCTCCCCCCTCATCTAGATAATGAAATCCAGGAACAGAGATTTTCCAAGCTTGTTCTCTGTAACCCTACTGTCTAGCTATAAAAAGCAATCAGTAAGTATTTGGTAAGTAAAGGTATAAAACCTATGAAGTTAATAATTATCTCAGTATGCACATAGATAGTTCTGTATAAAAAGTTCCCAGGTTCTTATTAATCATATAAAAATGTTACTAATGAAATATGTATGGTATATGAAGCACTGTAGACATGTAGAAACCATTCAACATATATTGCCAATATGCATTTTCCATTGATCTTCCCAACAACTTTGAGGGTTTGGCAATATTGTGTTCATAACCATTTACAGCTTAGGGAATGAAAACTCAGAGACAATACATTTATTACACCAGAACCCACAGCTCATAAGTAGCAGAGCCTGGGTTCAAATCTAATTCTGTCTAACACTAAAATTGGTGGTCTTAATCTCACAAACATCACCATCAACCATAGTTTTTTTTTTAACTTTTATTTTGTGTGAAAATATGTTCTTATTGATTTTCAGAGAGAGAGAAACATCAGTGATGGGAGAGAACCATTGATCTGCTGCCTCTTGCATTCCCCCTGTTGGGGATTCGAACTGCAACCTAGCCATGTGCCCTGACCAGAAACGGAGCCATGATCTTCTGGTTCATGGGTTGATGCTCACCCACTGAACCACACCAGCTGCAACTGTATCTTTTCCTATGAGTACTATATTTCCAACTAGAAGTGAGAACCTGTCAAAACTAGAATTGTTAGTAGAGAGCATTTACTGAATGTTTAATATGCACAGGACATTATCCATGTTAATTCACAATATTCCTAAGATGTAGGTTTCTTATTCCTCAGTAGAGAAAATTCAGCTCCAATATGTCAAATAAAAATTGAACTGAATCTTGTCTGACTTCTAAGCCTAAACTATTTGCTACTATGGGATAGCATTTCTCTGACCCAGTGAAAGACAGCATGGATTGCCAAATCACAGATGATAGGAACCACTAGTCTAGCTCTGTGGTACAAGGTGGGTGCAGCCCTACTGTATGCTCAGTACATTCATCTTGGTCAAATGACAGATGCATTGTATCTCTAACTGTGGAAACCAGCAAGTGCTCTGCTGGCTGACCACCAACTCTCTGTCAAGTAGGGGAAAAACAACCAGAAGCTTAAACTTTCATTATTACGTTAGCGGTGTCTCCTTCATTTATTTTATAAGCAATAAACAGTCTCGTCCATTGTTTTAATTAGTTGCAAATAAGATTGAAGATAATGCATCCCATAATTTCTCACCCTTCCCTGTTCCACAGGATCAGGCAGAGTTGATTCCAGGCTGAAATTTGCACTCTCCTGATTGATGAGGCTAATAAAGCGACTTTATTGTGATATAAATAGCCTTAAAAATGTCCTAGAGAGTCAATATCAGTGCTTGATTGCCTTACACAGGCAAGGTCCTTGTCTTAAGCAGCACTAAAGTTTATTGAGTTATGTTTTTGAAAAAGTTTGTCATTGAATTTGAATATTGATTTGTGCAACTACAAGGTGGCAAGACCCACATTAGTGACACAGAGCAAACTATTAAAAAAACACACCCATTTCTTTCACACACCTAATATATCAATACTTTTAATACCTTGCTGAATCATTCAGCTTTGGCAAAGGGTTGGAGCAGGTGTAAAACAAATGACACAAGTATTCATTCAACCAGACTGATGATTATTTCCCACACTTGGGTTGTATAACAGTGCAGCAGACACTTCCTAAAAGGGAAGGGTGGGTTTTCAAAACCCACCTTAGTTACACACACACACACACACACACGGACACACACTCACAGAGGCCAATTCGGTAAAACAGAACAAAATTTTATAACTCTAATGATATCAAACGTCTAGGGTTAAACTATGATTGTTGATTAGAGAATAAAAGTAATTCATTCATCTTTTTTTGTATATTGGAGATATCATAAGTCAAAGTTTAGGCTAGTAAGCCAGGACAAGTATAATAGGGAAAATGAGACAGATAGTTAAATGGCCAACCAGTTTATAACTAACTAGTAAATCGCAAAACCCTATCTTTCTTAACTAAGGGCACTGAAAAGTAAATGGTTTACATTTCTCATAGCTTAAATCACTACACAGGGAGATCACTAGCAGAAATCCAATTAGTACCTTTTGTACCAACCACACCCCAGGATAGATGAATCTCATTTTGGGGTATCAGCATAAAAAAGCTGATAAGTATTCTGTTTAGATCTTCCCCTAAACTCCTAACATTTAAAACCATCAAGATGAAGGACCTAGGGCCCACTCTCCCTTTCTGGAGCATGCCTATGCTATTCTTCACTCTCAGGTGTACATTCCCTAAACTCTAAGGATTTTGCAATTAGGGGAGCAATGGGCAGTGGCAAGCCCCTAAACCTATCTCCAAGGCTCCTTTTTCTCTGACTTTCAAGCAAGTCAAAGCAGCCCTACTTAGACTCATTTCTCTCCTATAATAGTTCTATAGAGCAATAGCAATCCCACATATGCTCTTTCCTGTTGCTTCTAACTTCTGACTTCCCAGTGAGCTTACAGCAGCCCTAACTTGACTCACTGCTTTCCTATCATGTTTCTATGACTCCAAAGCTAAGCACTGCCTAGACTCTCTCCTCTTGGTTCTTCTACCTATGTCTTTCCTTTATTTCATTGTCCTTAGCTTTAATAAATGTACTCTCAAATTCACCTGGACTCATATTGTAAAATGTTCCCTGCACAAAGTCAAGAACCCACACATTACAGGCTAGCCCTAAGCAGACCTGATCCCGGTCAATTAAAAAAATGATAGGTTCTTATTTTTTTATTTAATGTAATACCATCCGTTGCTAAAGAGATGTGTTAAAAACTAATATCCCTGGATACTGAAGTCTCAACTTATGTCAATTACCTTTTATTTTTATATTGCCTGGATTAGTTAAGATTGGGGAGTCCATGGATAGGTAGCAACCAAAGCAATTTGTTTATGATTATTGTTGCGTCATTTTGAATGAGAATCCATCAGACATTAGTCTGATCATGACAGTGGTTTAGATCAATGGTTGGCAAATTCATTGGTCAACAGAGCAGCAAACCATGGCTCGAAGTTGGCTGACCACTGGTCTAGATGTCTGCATTGCCAAGTGAAAATATATATTGAGCATTACACATATATAATATACATGTGTGTATGTATATTTTGTGTGTAACATGTATATATTGTACATATACATGTGTATAATTTATACACATATCAATCACTAGGGGCCCAGTGAACAAATTTGTTTACCTTGAAAGGAATTGTGGGCCACGAGGCTGCAGAGGGCAGAGGGGCAGATCTCGGCCCATCCTCCAAGCTCCTGCCTGACCCCTCCCATCATGACCCCAGGTTCCCTGTATGCTAGCAGTCCCACTTCCACTGCCGCAGCCAGTCCCACTCACACCTGCTGATGGCATGGAGTAATTGGAGACAGCACTAGCAGCAGGTGCAAGCTGGGCCATTGCTAGCAGCAGTTGCTAGAGGTGGCTGCTTGCCCTGGTTGCCCCTCAGGAGCAGGTGGAGGTGGAGAAGCCCTAAGGAGCAATTGGGACCAGCAGCCGCCGCTAACTATGGTGATGGCACCAAGTGATGCGGCCGGCACCAGGTGCTGGCAGTGAGTGCAAGCAGTGGCTCCAATGCCATCAGCGGGTGTGAGCAGAGCTGGTGGGAGCAAAGAATTTTCAGTAACTATTAGAGGATTGCCTCTGACAGCAACCAGCACCCTGCCTTGGTCTGGTGCTCCCCCCCTCACCTGCTCCACTATCCCGCCGTGGCCAATGCATACCATGTTCTGTGCTCTGCTGCTGCTGCTAATGCCCAACATGTTCCACACATGCCCCCTGATGATCAGCACACATCCCTGTGACTGGTTTTTCAGTTGTTTGGTCTATTTACATATTAGGATTTTATACATATAGACACATTACAAGAGGGTCTTAAAAGTGCTGGGAGACCTGGCCTATGGGGAATCTGCTCATACTCTCTCTGCTGTGGAAAATAGGTTGATCTTCTTCAAGCTTGAAGACTCAAAGAAGTTGCAGTATCATGACTTTCACTCAGTAAATTCTCACAAAAGGGAAACTATTATGCTGCCTCCATTGCAAATGAGGCCTGATATCAGTGATGAATGTTCACTTTTAAATATAGTTTGATTAGAAAACCACAGAATACTTTGTTCCAATATTATACATGAATTTTCTCCAGTTAGTAGACAAAGGGTCCTGAGGCCAACCTGGAGTCCTTCATCATAACATCAAAGAAGATGACTATTTTAACTGCCATAACCATATCTCACAGCTCAAGGTAAAAGATTAGGTTCTGTCTTCAAAACCTAAATTATTTCTTCACCCCCAAGGCAGACACAGTAGACAAAATGTCTTGTTTTATTATCTTCATTGATCAACCAGCTAACTAATTGTCAGATATATGCTTCAGAATTTTATGCATATCTGTATTGCTCAAGTCATTGATTATCAACCTATGTTCCTGCTTGAAGGCTTATTCAGACCAATGTATTATAGCACTCTGAGACCTACTTTTAGGCCTATAGTGCTTGCCATGTTTTCTACACTTGGATAAATGAGAATGATGCAGCAAGAGACAAACTTTTTGTTCTCCTCCTGACTAGGCATTTTGCCCTTATTCATTTATTTATTTAGTTGAATTTATTGGGGTCATAATCCTATATAATAAAGAGATAATATGCAAATTGACCATCACACTTTCATAGGATGGCTGCCTATGACCAGGCTGGCAGGAGGGTTAGTGAGAGATGACCAAATGACTGAACAAGCAGGCTGTGTGGGGCAACCAGGTCAGCAAGGCGGGGAGGCAGTTGGGGGTTATTCGGCTAGAAGGGGGGGCAATTAGGGTGACTAGGCCAGCAAAGAGGGGCAGTTGGGGGCAACCAAGCCAGCAGGTGCAGGCAGTAAGGGGTGACCAGGTTGGTGGGGCAGTTAGAAGCAATCAAGCTGGTGGGAGGGGGCAGTTAGGGGTGACCAAGCTCACGGGGGCGGGGGGGCAGTTAAGAAGCAACCAGGCCAGCATGCAGAGGCAGTGAGGGGCAATCAGGCCAGCAGGAGTGGGGCAGTCAGGGGTGACCAGGCATGCAGGCAGGTGAGTGACTAGGAGCCAGCAGTCCAGGATTGTGAGAGAGATGTCTGACTGCAGGTTAAGGCCCGATTCTTGGGATCTGGACTAAACTGGGAGTCAGACATCCCCTGAAGGGTCCCAGATTGGAGAGGGTGCAGGTTGGGCTGAGAGAATGCCCTCTCCCATGCATGAATTTCAAGCATTGGGCCTCTAGTAGTTAATAAAATCATATAGGTTTCAGATGTACAATTCTATAATACATCAGCTATATATTGCATTATATATTCACCACCCTAAGTCAAATTTCCTTCCTTCACCATCTATCCCCCGTTTACCCACTTCTACCTTCTCCCATATCCCTCCTTCCCTCTGGCTATCAGCATACTATTATCTGTGTCTATGGGGTTTTTTTGTTTTTAGTTTTTTTGTTTAATTCCTTCACCTTTTTCATCCAGACTCCCTCTCTCAGCTGTCAGACTGTTCTCTATCTCTATGAGTCTGTTTCTATGTTGGTCATTAGATTCCACATATAAGTAAAATCACTTGATACTTGTCTTTATTTTATTTTATATTTTTATTTTTATAAATGCTTTTTGCAAGATATTTTATTTTTTAATATATTTTATTGATTTTTTTACAGAGAGGAAGGGAGAGGGATAGAGGGCTAGAAACAGCGATGAGAGAGAGACATCAGCCGCTTCCTGCATGCCCCTTACTGGGGATGTTCCCACAACCAGGATACATGCCCTTGACCAGAATCAAACCTGGGACCTTTCAGTCCACAGGCCGATGCTCTATCCACTGAGCCAAACCGGCTTTGGCGATACTTGTCTTTCAATAACTGGATTATTTCACTTAGCACAATGTTCTCTAGGTCAGGCACTTAATGACTCATTTCTATCTAGAGAGGGGACCATTGTACTTGCAGATAGAGTCACTTATTGGATTACATTGTCTTGTCTTTGGTTCTTATACAGTATACTAGTGGCCCAGTGCAGAAAATTTGTGCATGGGGAAGGGTGTCTCTCAGCCTGGCCTACACCCGCTCCAATCTGAGACCTCTGTGGGATCAGGCCTAAATGGGCAGTCAGATAATCCCGTTGCAATTTGGGACTGCTGGCTCCTAACTGCTCACCTGCCTGCCTTCTTGATTACCTCTAACCACTCTGCCTGATGGCCTGATTGCCCCCAATTGTATCCCCCTACTGGGTTCCTCATCCCCAACTTCCCCCCTTCACCAGCCTGATCACCCCCAACTGCCTTTCCCTCCTGGCCTGTTCACCCCTAACTGCCTCGGCCTTGGCCCTACCACCTTGGCTTTGTCCAGAAAGAATTCTGGAAGGTCTCATGGTCTAATTAGCATCTTACCCTTTCATTGGTATAGATAGGATATGACATACTGCCATAACTATAACATATGTACCAGTATTACTCTATGAGACTACATACTTCATGTGATAGGAAGACATCTAATACATTAAATTGTATATGTTGTAAATAGTAGAAAATACTGTATCCATAGCAATAACATATACCCTGTGACTTCCCTTCCTAATTTAAGAATGGTTCCGCAATTCTTTAAACGTTTCCTGGCCCCTGATGATTTTGTTTTGTTTTGTTTTGTTTTTTGTCATTCAATGTGATTTTATTTACTGTTTATTGCACATGATTTGAAGTCTTTAATTTCTAACCACCAAAGATTCAAAGGACTATTTTTTCCATGAAGTTTAACATTAGCATCAGTGAATTCATGTATCCATGTATTTTTATTGTAAACATCTGAATTATTCACATTGTCATAGATCCTGAACTCATAAGCATGGACCATGCACAGGCTGGCTGCAAGCCAGGAAGCCACTCTGCAAACAAACAGATACTCTGTTATAAGAAGAAAAGTCATTGCACAACATTTAATGTCCAACCTGAGTCACTTCAGAATGTTATATATATATATTGACTTCTTAATTCATATAGTATTGGGAACTCAACTGTTTGGTTGATGACAGGGTTGACCTGGTTTTAGGAGGATTATTTCTGAAATAATTAAGGAAAGTGGGGCTCAATCGTTTATTGGTTGCTTGGCCCTCCCTAGCACCTTCATCTTTCTTCTCATCCTCCGCTTCTTGGACATCTTCTCCTTCACCTTCACCTCCTTCTTCTTCCTCCTTTGCATCCTCAAATTCTTCCTCGGCACCTTCTTCCTTTTCACTCCTTCCTCTTCATCAGCCACTTCCTTCTCCTTCTCCTCTTCAGCTTCTCCTTCAGAGGGGGGTTCATCCTTAGCTTCCTAGTCTTCTGCAGCCTCATTAGTGTCCTCCACCTGGATCTGCTCATCCTCAATGTGGCTGGTGTATTAACAAGGGAAGGAGCGAGCAGACATCAAATAGAAGCTCATTTGTAAACCACCTTAGGCAGATCGACCAAAGATCTGGGAACTCTGGAAGTAGCCACTGGCTATGCTTCCCATGCTGGTGAAACTGAGCTGGGACTCCTCACCTTCCAAGTGTTTCCTGAAAGCTGCAATGTCAATGTCCAAAGCCATCTTCATATTGAGGAGGTCCTGGTATTCTTTTAAATATCATGCCATTTCACTAGTAGTTCTCAATTCATTTTCTAATTTGTTTATTGTGTCCTGCATAGCACTCACATTAGAGTTCTGTTTATCCTCCAGCTGTCACAGCTGCTTTTCCAGAGCTTAGTTCATGCCCCGGAATGCTTTGATCTCCAGGGTCTTGGCCTCCAGCAGTTGGCGACTTTCAGACACCTTGTCTTTAGCGGTGCACACCCTGTAGGTGTTGTTGGCAGTGCTCTCGGTCAGCATGGTGAAGCAGCTCTTGTACCATTCTTCTGCCTTCTGCATGTTCTTGGCAGCCAGCTTCTTGTACTGGGCCCAGATGTCCTTAAGCATGGCAGAGAGGTCGAACTTGGAGAACATATCCATCTCCACGGAGATCTGAGCGTACTGGATCAGCGCCTGGCAATCTCCTTGTCTTGCACCTTCCACAGAAAGGCAATTTAGACCACCAGGCTGTCCATGCACTTTTCAAACTCAGTGCCAGTGAGAGCTGCCTCCTCTGCACTTTTGCGTGCCTCCATCAGCCAGCCATCGGCGTCCTCATGGTTTAGCACCTCTTCCTGGTAGCATGCCTGCAGATTGCTCTCAGTCCCTTCTGAGCTCCAGTGCTTCCTAACTGCCCACTGCCCCCTCCTTGTCAGGGATGGGGGGCGATGGGCCAGGGCACAGGCATCTCATTTGCATTAAAATATTCAACCCCTGCCTGCTCCATCTGTGTCTATGGGTGGCCTTGGGGCAGAGAGTGATCCTAGAAACCTTTGGCCACCTCCACCTACCCAGGTCCCCAGTGGTGGCCTGGACCCCGTAGGTGGCATCAGGCACAGCCGCCAGGCCTACCTGACCCCGATATCTGCCTGGACCCCACGGATGGTATCAGGCACTGCTCACCAGGCTTGACTGGTCCCCAATGGTGGCGGCAGCATCAGGCATAGCCCACCAAACCTGCCCAACCACGATAGCTGCCCTGGACCCTGAGGGGGGTTTCAGGTGCTGCCTGCCCAGCCTGCCTAGTCCCAAATGGTAGCCTGGACCCCAGGCAGCATCAAGTGAAGCCGGCCAGGCCTGCCTGGTTCCCAATGATGGCCTGGATGCCTCTGCCTGCCCCACCTGCATATCCAAATTTACCCTCAATCTTTGTTGGCTTAATTTGCATATCACTCCTGATTGGCTGTGGGCTTAGTGGAGGTATGGTCAAGTAGCATTTTTCTCTTTCATTAGTGTAGATGCTCTACTTTCACCAAGAAGCAAAGGGCCACAATAGAAGATAGATGGTTTTATCAGTCCAAGTTCTACAAGTTACAAATATAGGTGATGAAAGACCTGGGAGGGGAGACATAAAGTGTCACTGAACACTCCTTGGACTTCTCATAATGAGAAATGGTCTTTGGTCTTAGAATAGTAAAGAATTACAGCATGATGGAAAAGGTTAACCCAGTTCTCATTCTGAACTACATTTGATAAATTAGATATGCTGTTTAGTTTTTCAGCAGTTGATTCATTTCATCTGCAAACGTGGACATTGAAAAAACTTGAGAAGCCAAGTGCAATAACTTTAATATGCCACCAGGTGACAGTGTTTCTAAAATTAATCTTTGAATCTAGAGCATCCAGACTTCATTTGTAAATGGGCCACATTGTAGCAGACAGGTGAATGAACAGTGACGTGTGTGTGTGTGTGTGTGTGTGTGTGTGTGTGTGTGTGTGTGTGTTTGTTTTTTGAATGTGGGGGAGATGAGGAGAGAGAGAGAGAGAGAGAGAGAGAGAGAGAGAGAGAGAGAGAGAGAGAGAGAGAGAGAGAACATTGATAGGTTGCCTTTCCTATATGCTTTATCTGGGGTTTGAACACACAACCTGGGCTTGTGGCCTAACTGGGAATTGAACCAGTAACCTTTCTGTGCACATAACAATGTTCAATCAACTGAGCACCATTGCAGCCAGACCCCATGGTTATTTTAAACATAAGTCAAACACAACTGAATTTCTTTTCTTAATTACAATTAATTAAATGTGAGTTGATCACACATCCAAGTGACAGTGGTAGGTTAATCATGTGCTGAATAGGCCAGAATGACTAAGCCATCTTAGAAAAGAAATGTGCATAAGCAGTTTTAAAAGCTAATTTTCAGCAACCCCTCTGAAGATCAGGATCAGCTAAATTGAACCAGGGAGGATAGGAAATAGAATTCATATTTGTCATATAATGGCAACAAAACACAACAACATTGAGACTTTAAGGTAATAGGTAGTGATTGATTCATTGCAAAATTAACATTCATATAATTTTGTTCAAAAGATATCTGCTCAAGGGCTTTTATTGACTAATAGAGAGAAAATGAGTATTTGGGATTCATTTGCTGAAATGGTCATAATTTTTTAAAAAGTAAACTATGGAAGGGGAATGTTTAAACTAACCCAAATAAAGTGGGAAAGTCAGATTACTGGGGAGTAGGAGGGTAAATGATCAGTGGTTTTTCTCTATAGACTTGGTATTTAATAACTAAAAAGGATTTATGTTGGCCTGAATGAAAGGGTCATAAAAATAAAACCAAGGGGAACTACATCAAACAATAAGCTCTCCCTATTATCTTGAGCATGCTATTGTTCAAGCGGTCAGGGCTGATGGCTTCCATTCCATTCCCTTCTACTAAAATTTCTCAAATGCATTATCTGACAAAGTGACTGAAATTCTATCTATAGTTTATTTGAGACTATATATTTGATATTAAAATTTATTTGAAGTGGCAGAGCTATAATATAGATCTAAAACCTCTGATTATAAACAGTGTTTTCCCCATTATTATAGTGCTGTCTACTATCTCTATTTTTAGGAAGGTTGAAGAGATGAATAGCAGCCCAAGTGCCCATCAGTAGATGAGTAGATAAATAAGCTGTGAAATATTACTCAGCTAATAAAAAATACCTTTTGAGACAGCATGGATGGACCTGGACAGTATTATGCTAAGTGTAATAAGCCAGTCAGAGAAAGACAAGTACCACATGATTTCACTTTTATGTGGAATATAATGAACAAAATTAATGAACAAAATAGAACAGACTCATAGAGACAGAAAACAGACCGAAAGCTGTCAGAGGGGAGGGGTTTTGGAGGCTGGTTGACAAAAAAAAGACCTCATAGACATGAACAACAGTATGGTGGTTACCAAAGGGAAAGAGAGGTAAGGGAAGGTAGAAGAGTGTAAAAAAAGAATAAATGGTGCCAGCAAGAGACTTGACTTGGGTGGTGAACAGACAATATAATTATAGATTATATATTATAGAATTGTACACTTGAAACCTATACATTTTTATTAACCAATGTCACCCCAATAAAATAATAACATTTTAAATTAAAATAAATTTAAAAAATGGTTGCATACAAGGGGGTTGGGAGAAGGGTGAAAGTAAATGGAGATAAGGATACTTCAGAAAGATGTGAATTAGTTTTGTAAAAAGTGCAATTATAATTATAGCTGGGAGAAGAAGTAGCGCACTCAGCATTCTATTTCACCTTCCCATTCCCCTCCTCCATATCCATTATATGTACCCTCCTATTCCCATTATTACTTCTACTACCCCCTTTTCTCATTACTACTTCCGCAAATTTAAGTCCCAAGTTAAAATATAGAACAAGTCAGAAAAAAGAATGATCCTTAACACTGCTGAATGCCTGTAGCAACATGGTATTACGTGGGAATCCTCATGTGGTTTTATAGGTCAGCCTAGTCTACATTGCATAAAAAGGGACACTGAGAAGCTAAGGAATCACCTTATATTTTAAGTTCCCAAGTCCCTAGAGAAAAAAATCCTTTGCAAAAGCTCTGTAACTGCAATGACCTTTCAGAGTTGTATAAGCTCAGGGAAGGGAAACTTAATGCTCCTTATCAACCTGTCATTGAACTTGGACTGTGTTCTGAGAGAGGGTGGGACTTGGGAAAGGAGCTGTCTTTGGTTAAATGTAATTCCAGGGGAGGGAATCAGATAAGAATCATAAGGCACCAATATTTGCAGCAGCTAGAGAATGGTTTCCTTGTTCTTGCACTATACCATCTACTACTAAAACTTGGATTCCCTTTGCAAGGCAAATCCTTCTCACTACCACAGTAGCAGGTGAGTTGGTTGGTTACAATTAAAGAAATTCTTTGGGATTTTAATACTCCTAGCATGGGCAGTAAGGACTAGAGGAACTTAGTACATTCATCCCAAAGATTTAAAAAAAAGTTAATTTCAGAACGTGCTAGGGATTTATTTTACATTAGATAAATGTAAAATGTGGTGCACACAATTAAGGATTGTGGGGAGGGGAGTGTTCCTCAGCCCAGCCTGCACCCTCTCCAATCTGGGACATCCCTCTCACAATCCAGGACTGCTGGCTCTCAAATGCTTGCCTGCCTACCTGCCTTGATAGCCCCTAACTGCTCTGCCAGCCTGATCACCCCCAACCATCCTCTGCCAGCCTGATTGATGCCTGCTCCGCTGCTGGCTCAATTGCCCCCAACTGCCCTCCCCTGCTGGCCCAGTTACCCTTAACTTCTCTCCCCTGCAGGCCTCGTCACCTTCAACTGCCTTCCCCTTCTGGCCTGCTCTGTCCCTTGACAGCCTGGTTGCCCCTAAATGGTCTCCTCTGCAGGCCTGGCACCCCCAACTGCCTTCCCCTGTTGGCCTGCTTGCCCTCAATTGTACTCCCCTGAAGGCCTGATTCCCCCCAACTATCCTTCCCTGGAGGTCTGGTTGCCCATAACTGCCCTCTCCTGTTGGCCCGGTCACCCCTAACTGCTCTCCCCTGATGACTTGGTCACTCCCAATTGCCCTTGCCTATAGGCCTGATAACCCCCAACTGCTTTCTCTTGCAGGCCTGGTCCTTCCTAACTGCCCTCCCCTGCTGGTCTGATCACCTACAACTGCCCTCCACTGCTGGCCACCTTGTGGTGGCCATCTTGTATCCACATGAGGACAGCCATTTTTGACCACAGGGGAGTGGCCATCTTGTGTGTTGGAGTGATGGTCAATTTGCACATTACCTCTTTATTATATAAGGATATTATATAGGATTTGCCTAGGACAAATCGCAAATTAGTACCATTTCCTCAGCATGTTCCATGAACCTGGAAAGTGGACAATGTTCAAGTCCATAAAATTAAACCTAGAAGTGCATCTTGTCTAACCTTTCATCTGATCCTTCTGTCCCCTCTGCCTCATTCTCACTAAGTGACTAGTCAGCCTTTTGTGTATCCTCCAAATACAAAGAGTCAAAATCTCCAGCAATAACCCATTCCATGTTCTGACAGATCCAATTGATAGAAATTTTAGTTTAACATAGACATAATCTGCTCATCTATGATTTTCATATTTTGGTCTCAGTTCCCTTTTTGTGGAGCACAATACAAACATTTCATTCTTTTGTATGTTATCTCTTCAGATATTTGAAGACAGCTACATGACCTTTATGATATGATTTAAAGTCCCCTTATCATTTTAGCTATTCTCTTTAGAAATAATATAGTCCTCATCACCACAATGAATACAATGGTGAAAAAAGTTGGAAGATTTTTTTTTTCATTTCCTATTGAATTTTTTCATTTCATATATTTTTTCTAAAAATGTCCATTTTATCTAAGTCTTCAAATGTGATAGCATAAAATAGTTTGCTTTTATTATGTTATACTTTCAACTGTATTTTAATTGTCCCCTTTTCCACCTATCACTGATTTTTCTGTTTTGTCTTTTATAATTGATCAAACAATGCATAGATTTTATTAGCTTTATCAAAAGAATAAGCTTTTGAATTTGTCCCCCTTTTCTATGACTTCCCTATAAATTCATAAGTTTGTTGCCTTATCATTTAATATTTCCCTCCATTTGCTTTGGGTCAAGTTAGTTCCCCCTTTCTTACCTTTATAACCAAACACTTAGCTCATTAATTTGCAATATTCTTTCTTTAAATTATATTTATTTATTATATATACACCACAATTTCCATCTAAGATTATTTTAGCTACATCTTAACACATTTAGTATATAATGTCTTTATCATGAAGTTCTAAATATTCAGAACTATATTTTATGCTCTGATACATTTCTTTATTTAGACAAGCATTTTTTACTTATGCAACATTTGCTTATAGTCCATCACATTCAAATCAGATGTCTTGGTTGTGACTTGTTACCAGTATATTAGAGAAACTCAAAATACTGTTTAGGTCAAAACTTTTTAATGTAGGTACCTGTAAAATGCTAGAGCCTAAAAGTTGTTCTGTCATGGATTGTTAGACATCTCTGAAAGTACTGGAAATTTTAAGAGTTCTTCTTAGGGTAACCATGTTTTTATTTTTGTTTTTTTAATGAATAATGTTTCCAGCTATGAATTCCTTACAAATAAATTGTCTTTTTTTTAAAAAAAGTAATCTTATAAATGTAACAATATCATATTTATTTAAAATTACTATTTTGAGTATTAAGAAATTATTTTGATCCTTATAAAGTCAAATTTCTGTTTTTAACATGAAAATTATTTTTCAAATTTTAATTAATTATAACATTATTATTTTTTTATTTTTTTTTACTAGAGGTGAAAGGATTGAAAACAAGTCATTTTTTCTTGTATACATGTAGTATACAAAAATGTATTAATATTGATTGTTTTACTTAAGCATAATTGTGTGATTATAATTTTTAAAGTGAATTAATTCAGTGTTTTGTCTAATTAAGTAAGTACTTATCAGGATATATTCTACAAGATAATTTACCTCCCATTTTTTTCTGGTAACCCTTATATTTGAAATTTTCATCTTTGGGAATTAACATAAAGGGAATATAGTTAAACTAGAGTTTCAGTGCATGAATTTAGGGGTGTAAGGGGGAAGGGCGACATGTCAGCCCTCTGGGTAGACGGTGGGATACCCTTGCAAGCCAGGGATCCAGATCCTTCCTGCTGATATTCATACTGGTTGTTGGGGAGCTACTTAGTGGCTACTTTTATATCCTTTGTTTCTTGCAGAGCATCTAGGGAGATTGGACCGCAGGACTGCTGGGCTGGTGGCATCAGGACAGGTCTGTCAGCTAAGCAGTGCTCTTGCTGTGGAGCACACTGACCACCAGGCAGCTCCTGCATTGAGCATCTGCCCCCTGGTGGTCAGTGTGTGCCATAGTGACCAGTCAACCAGTCATTCTGGTTGTTCCAGTTATTCTGGTCATTCCTGCCTTTTGGTCGTAAAGGTCACTTATGCTAATATACCTATATCTATACCTATATCTATATCTATATCTATATCTAATCTATATCTATCTATATAAACATATATATATATATATATATATACACACACACACACACATATATACACATGTACACACACACACACATATATATATTAGGGATAATCTAATCTTTGTTGTTTAAATGGTGTCACTTCTCACATGAAAGTCATTTTTTGCCTTAGAGAGGAAGTAATATTTCCACAATTTTCTATGTGATGACTTAACAACAGGAGTTTTAGTTGGGACGAAGTAACTAAATGTCAGGGAACTTGTACATCACTATCTATGCAGCATTGTGATAGTCTGATGATTTCTGTGCTTTGAATAAAAGTTTGTTAAAACCTTTTTTTAAAGTGTGTTTTTTAGTTTCTCAGCATAGCAGACTGGAAAGTGGGGGAAAGTCATTGTATTATAATCAGAATTCTTTTTGTGATTTCTTATGTAGGCAGTTTTAAAAAATGACTCATTTGTGTTTGAAAAGAATATATATTCTCCAATTGCTCTGTGTAGGACTCTATAAATGCTCATATTTAAGCTCCATAATTGTGTTGTTCAAATTCTCTATACTAGTGGTCAGCAAATTCATTAGACAACAAAGCCAAATATCAACAGTACAACAATTGAAATTTCTTTTGAGAGCCAAATTTTTTAAATTTAAACTTCTAACACCACTTCTTCAAAATACCCAGGACGTGGTATTTTGTGGAAGAATCACACTCAAGGGGCTAAAGAGCCACATATGGCTCGCGAGCTGCGGTTTGCTGACCACTGCTCTATACCATCATATCATCAATTTTATTTTATTGGTCTTTTTCATCTACAGGTTTGAATGAGGGTATGTTAACTTCCCCACTATGTTTATAGTTGTTAATGTTTTTGGATAATTTAGTCAAAGTTATCTGAATATAATTTAAAACTTTTATTTGGCTACATAATAGCCCCAGTTTATTTTATTCTCTTGGTAAAAAAAAAAAAAAGATTTTGTTATATATCACTATTACTACTTCTTTTTAAAAATTTGAATTTGCCTTTCCCCTTATTATTTGCTTTCTACCTTTCTAGATGTGTTCATGGTTTTAAAAAATTGTATTTATGCACTTATATATGCATGCAGAAATAAATTAGTACATACCCAATTGAATTAATTTTATATGTGATAGTATAATTGATATAGAATCATAGAAAAATAATCACTTTTCTTTTCCTACATTGAAGAAAATACTCTATTGCTTTTTTTAAAAAATTCCATTGCCTTCTTATGTACTCTGTTGTCTATGGGAAAGAAATCTGCTTAACTAAACTGACCCCTCCCCCTTTTATTTTTTTAACTATTCTGTCTTATTTTGTTCGGTTGCTTTTAAGATTTGTTTTTGTGTTTTTTTTGTTTGTTTGTTTGTTTGGTGTTCTTTAGTTCCACTCCAAGTGGAACTAAATTCACTTTTATTTATTTTGCTTTGGTCTTTTGCTTTTAAATCCTTAGACTTTCTTATCCAATATCCTTTGGATATTTCTTCTTCCCATTTCACATACTCTCTTTCTCTGAAACTTTTATTAAACCTATTTTGGAATTGTCATTTTATATTATTCAGGGTTCTTCAGAAAACCACAACCAAATACTAGTTTGTGCATGTGGGTATGTATCCATTAGCCCTTCAATTATCTAAAATATAGCTTTCATATTTGCTTCAAGTCTCCTCCAGGAAATAGCTCCAGTTCTTCAAAAATAAAATTTCATTTGCCAACTGTCTTCAAAATAAAAGTCTCAAGTGCCAAGTGGGCAATTTTCAATAAATCTTTTTCACTGAAATGGTAAATATCAAATTATCTTCTGCTTTTTCTTTTGTGTTCATGTACCAGTCACAATATATCTGCTTCAAAGCATATACCATTGTAATGTCATTCTTGTTTTATACACCTTCATCTTCCTTTAGACTTGCGACCTTAAAAGTAGGAGTTGTATCTGGACCTGTTGCTTAGAATTTACAAAGTATAAGAAGCTTTAATATTATGAGGTCACGAAACATCTCATTTTCAGTGGGCTTGAAACTGAACTGGTATTTACATGAATAGAACAGGTGAGACACGGCTAAGCAGCTGCTATTATTCACAGAAACAAAAGGGGCCAGAGAGATCTTAGTTGACAAAATCCCAATAAATCAATAATATGTTGTTCTCTTTTAAACAGCATGCCTCTTTGAGGGCAGAGAAAAGTCTTATTTTTCTTTCTATCACCAATATTCACACATCATTTGGAACAGTAACAATATGTTGCATAAGTGGATGGCAATATTAACAAAAGAGATGTTGACATTATATATATATATACACACACACACACACACACACACATATTATTGATTGTTTATAGAGGAAGGGAGAGGGATAGAGAGTTAGAAACATCAATGAGAGAGAGACATCAATAAGCTGCCTCCTGCACACCCCCTACTGGATATGTGCCCGCAACCAAGGTATGTGCCCTTGATGGGAATCAAACCTGGGACCCTTCAGTCCACAGTCTGACGCTCTATCCACTGAGCCAAACTGGTTTTGGCAACATAATATATATTATACAGGAAGGGAAAAACACAAAAACAAAGGGATTTTCAGATACCTAAAGAGCTGTCAGATACAAGCTGGATATCTATTTAGTAAAAGTTAAAGGCAAATCAATTTGTGTTCAAAAGAACACATTTATGACAGTTTTAATTACATAACAAAGAAATGCCCTATTAGGATGGTATGAAAAAACCTGAATCACAACTTATTAGAAGTGTTGTTGAAGGAACTTGTATGAGCCATAAACATTTTTGAGTAAGGTGACTGTTCCAGGGTCTTACCAAATTGAAGATTCTGGTATGTTTCCTAGTCAAGACATGTATGTCTAATTCTCATGTCACCTGTATTGCCCTTTATTTTTATATAACTTTCTCACACCATTGATTAGAATTGAAATTGCAGTGATGTTTTGATGGCCAAAGTTTTTAGATACTCAAATATTAAATGTGATATATATTCTTAGAGCCTTATTTTTTTTGAGATTTGTATCTAAAATTCCTGAAAACTTCAAAAATTTCATATTTACTATGCAGCATGTTATCTATCTTTGTCCAAATTCTTGTGCCATACCCAATCTTTGTGATTTATATCCTCACTAGTGGCCCAGTGCATGACATTGGTGCAAGGAAGGGGTGTGTCCCTTAGCCTGCCTGCCCCTCTCCAATCTTGAGGAGACTTGAAGCAGACATGAAAGCTATCTTTCTGAGGGATGCCTGACCTAAAGTTGGCTCCTTACTGCTTACCTGCCTGCCTGCCTGATCGCTCCTAACCACTCTGCCTACTAGCCTGCTTGCCCCCAACTTCCCCCCTCCACCAGACTTCTCACCCTCAACTGCCCCCCATGTTGACCTGATCACCCCCAATTGTCCCCCCTACCGCCTCCTCACCACCAACTGCCCTCCCGTCTTGGCCTGATCACCCCTAACCACTTCTGCCTTGGCCCCACCACCATGGCTTTGTCCAGAAGGACATCCAGAAGCTCTCCTGGTCTAATTAGTGTATTACCCTTTTATTAGTATAGATATGATTCATTGACAGAAACATTTATCCTTACAACATAAAGAAATTCCCACTCGGTGAACTCAGCTTTATTAAAATTTTATTCATTTCTCTCCATTCTGTCATCAATGATATTATGGTATATTGCCCATATTCACCAATGTTTTGGTATCATTTATCAATGCTATATATACTCATTCTTCTAATCAACTGTTTTGTAAAATGGTCAGAAAAACATGAGTTAATTTTAACATAACCTGGTTTTTAGTGACTCTATCCTAGCTGATACCTACCTATCTTACCCTACCTCCTGTTCTCACAATTAAGCAGTAATTTGTCTGTAACAGTCTTTAAAAATTGGTAACAAGCCCTGTAGTATATGGTTTGGGATCTCCTTTTCTATTGTGTTAAAAATTGGGGCCCAGTTTTCTCATCTCTAGTCTTCTAGTGCATTATCTTTGATTTTTTAAAAATCTCAAATCAGTTTCATAATTTTATTAGCAGTCGCTGAAGTATATTTCATCTGGCCAAGGACAACTGAACTAAATTTAGTTAAATACTCTCATTATTTCTATGTGTTTTGAGTTTATCTTTTTCAGTTTGAAATCTTTCTCCATTACACAAATGACAATTTCAAAATAGGACAAAAAGTGATTCTATTATTTTCTTTTGGTCTGAGCCTACCTGCTATTTATTCCTTCCCTTAATTTGAATGAAATAAATATATAACTTCTTATCTTTAGGTATTTCCCCACAGTTTTCCTAGTTCTAATTTTAAGACCTCCAAATACTATTCTTAGAGATTTGTGGCATTTTTTCTTTTGCTATTTTTTTCTTAACCAGGTATGAATCTTTGATATTTTTTATACAAATAATAATAATAATAATGCTTGTACTCATGAGGAATGGTGCCTAATTTGCACCATTATTTAAAAAACAGCAGCAGCAACAACAAAGAATAAGGAATTGTGTTTGATTCAGTATATTTATTTATACAAATCCAGCTTGTAGCCAATGTCCTTTTAAATGGAACAGGAACCTGGATTAATCTTAGATAATGTCACACATGTGTTCCTTGCTCACCTTCTCTGGATTATGATTATTATGAAGAGCTAAAGTCAGTACAGTGATGAGCAATGCAATTAATTTACTTTGCCCCCCTATATTTTGAAGCAAAATCCTTATATGTTATGGCAACATAAAAAAATAATCATATTACCTTTATAGTCATACCCAATTGCAAATAAAATGAGTTGTTTCAGGGCACAAACTAGTGTTCAAGAAGTAGATGGTGAACCTCTAACAAGTTCAAGGCAGTTTCTAGCCATATAAAAAATTTATGGGTATAAAAGTCCTATTGAGTTAACCACACTAGGAGATAATGATAAGCCATCCAACATCTTTGTTCCATGTCATCTCAGAGACTAAATGTACTTGTTTTCTAAGATGCATCTGTCAGAGCAATTAGCATGTGATTGGTAAACAGAAAGAGGCCTATTTCAGACTCAGAATAAATGAGAAATTTATATTGGATCATAGTCTCCACTATGTTTCAAAAGAATGTCAATAGTTTGCTTATGGTAATGTACATATAGCAAACAACTGATTTTGGACAATAGCACCTACTCTCTGTTATTTGCAATCACAGATGCAAACATTGAAAATGACACAGGCTATGAAAAGGCTAGTAATAATAGGAGACCCTCTATGCTGAGGCACAGCCACAGAGCAAGTGATTGTATAAGATCATCTATTCAGCCTCTAATGAGCTGTAGTTAGCACTCTGTTCAAAACCTACCACTGGTCACCAATTATGTTTACAATTAGCAGTTCCAGTACATAGCTGCTTTTCTGGAGAGTGGGTACATGTGCAGAATTGTGGTGAATGGATCACAATATGGCTCTTGTACCCTCAAAGTACAGACTTTGGGAAACCCTGGAGCATAGTTATATTTGTGCTGGAAGAAAGAGAAAGAAGAGAGGAAGAGAAAACAGTATGGCAAAGAGGCTGGAAAGCAGGGGTAGGGTAGAAGAGGAGGTTGTGTACTGCTTTTGCTGTACCTAACAGGAAATTACAACGAATCCTAAAGGCTTGGCCTGTGACTAAAGAAGCATTTGTTCTTGACCATTAAACCTGGCTTGCTCACCAGAAGGATTTTACAGTCCCTTTGACCATGTTGAAAATTTGAGGATGGAGATAATCCCTTTCACTCCTGTTTTCATTGGTCTGCAAAACTGTTTGAGAGATTGAACCTTCAGCATTTGTCAGTGAGGTCTAATGCACATTTTGCTCTTTTTCAATGTGTATTCAGCAGACTTTGCATCTATAAAAATGTGACTTAGTCATTGCCCATTTCCTCATCTGTGGGGGCTGGGCAGCTCAGCATTATCTGAGAGGTGCCAGCTGTTGCTATTACTCACACCATCCAATGGTTCATTTATCTGAATATGTACTGTTACTCTGCAAGATCTCAGGAAAGGAGCCTTTGTTGGGATGGTGATGCACTTCTTTTTTTTTGATGGAGCTCTTAAATATCGTTTTTTAAAAAGGTGAGCTCTCTGAGTGACTGGAAGTATTATATATGTGTGTGTGTGTGTGTGTGTGTGTGTGTGTGTGTGTGTGTGTGTATGTATGTATATATATATGTATATGTGAAAACTCCTTGTTTATCTACAACACTACTACCAAAAACATATATATTCTTGAAACAGCAAGCATTTATAACACTGAATATTACTCAGGGTATGTATGAAAAAGCAGTAACTACATTCATAAATTTTTAAAAATATTTTTTATTTATTTCAGAGAGGAAGGAAGAAGTAGAGAGGGGTAGAAATGTCAATGATGAAAGAGAATTATTAATAGACTGCCTCCTGCACATCCCACACTGGGGATGGAGCCCACAACTCAGGCATGTGCCCTGATCAGGAATATAACCACAACCTCCTGGTTCACAGGTCGATGCTCAACCATTGACCCATGCTGGTTTTGCTACATTCATAAATTTGATTGTGATTCACATGTTCAATTATCAGATGACTGAAAATGTCAGATTGAATGTGCATAGCTGATTTGAAAGTATAGGGACTTCATTAAAACCACTTTGTGTGTTTTAATGAGCAGATTACATTTTTCTGACCTCATAAGTGTGTTAGAATTTCACACACTTGCCCTCAGTTTAGCCAGCACTTACAATTAAAGTAATACAAGAAATCAAGCCCTAGAATTTAAGTCAACAAATTGTTTTATAAATTCCCAACATATGCATAGATCTCTAATTCATAAAATAGCAAATTCTCCTCTCCTATACTAGACTCTAGTTATTGTTAGGTAATTGAGTCTAATGTCTGCACTTGTTAATTTAAATATACTTAGACATTTGGTTTAAAGAAACTTTAAAAGTCTCAAAAATATAGAACTATTTTTTAGCAGGATGGTTGTGATGTCTTTTTTACCGCAAATGGTGGCTTTAGGTGAAATAATTTAGGCAACCCTGCTAGGTCAGAACCTACAGGTTGAGAACCTCTGCTGTAGAGCCCAAGACCATCAGAAAACACAGATATTTACATTATGATTATAACAGTAGCAAAATTATAGTTATGAAGTAGCAACAAAAATAATTTTAAGATTGGTGGTCACCACAACATGAGGAACTATATTAAAGGGTCATAGTATTAAAAAGTTGAGAACCACTGTTAGATCCACTTTAGAGTTTGGATGAATCATTCCACAAAGTTTCAGATGGGTGAGGGAACATCAGCACAGCCTATTTTCCATCTTTAACTACTGCACAGACAATTTTAAGACCTGTGATTTCAAAATTCTTCCTTACATTGAGTAAAGGTCAGGATTGAGAATACTAAGCCAAAATGCAAAGTCATTGGCCTAAAAAAATCTTACAATCTAATTACAGAGACAAAAAAGTAACAGTGGAATTTACTAATGTTACAATAGACAAAAATATGCATAAAGTGCTATTGGGTTACAAAGGAGGACTTTTATTTGGGCCTTAGCTGAGATTGAGAGGACATAAAAAAGAAGGGATTCCCGGAAATAGTAATGTCAAATGAGTTTTTAAGAGTATGTAGGATTTAATCCAGTAAAAGTATTAGGAATAGGTATTGTAAGCAAATTTAACAATTTATTCAGAGGCCTAGAGACCATGAGGGAAACTGGTGTGATTCGGAAGCACATAAAATTCACTATAACTCAATAAGGAAGCCAGTTAGTTATTCTCTCCCTCTTTGAATACTTTATTTTCACAAATTATCTATTATAATTCTTCTATATATTCATTTGGTCTCTCCCCTTAAGATACTTAAAGTTGAACTAGGGTGTTGATGGGGAAGAGACAGGAAAATATACCTTTGGTATTGAACTTCAGAGTGGACACACTATAGGCATATCACAGGATTTGATCAAGCAGACCAAGCACTAGGAACTTGCTCAGCTCTACTGAAAAGAGCAGGTCTCTGAATTGTCTTCATTTCTTCATTATACTTCAGTCTAAAGAACTCCCTTCACCTCCTTTCAACTCCACACATTCTGCTAATCTCTTGTTGCTAGGCCCATGGAGAAAACTGTTCCTTTTTAAGTGAGGCATTCATAAATGATACTAGCTATAATAAGATCAGCAACTAATTGGGGAACAAAGAAATACAAATTTACTTATATTTCTGTTCAGTGTTTGCCTCTTTCCTTTTTCTGACCTCTAGCCTACTTAATTATCTTTTAGCTCTATTCTAACAAAATCGTTGGACTTCATTCTTTCTCACCAAACTTGTTTAGTTCTTGTCCTAGATCATATCTGACACAAGTTCTTCGTGCAAAAGTTATGTTAACTTTCTTATGTTGTAAAATTTTTAAATGCCAGGACATTCTTTGGGCTTATCTTATTGTGATACACTCTGTGCCGAGTATCAGACACTTATTGAGGGCTTTACCATGTGTCAAGCAACCTTCTAAGTTCTGTCCATGAAAACATGCATTGATTTTTATCATCGCTCTACAATTTATCTGTAGGTATTATACAGATTCTAAGATGTTACCAATAGCTTTAAAGTAAGGAATGCAGAAGGGGTGTTGGGAAAATTGGACAGATACATGCAAAAAAAAATGAAACTGGACCACCAACTTACACCAAATACAAAAATAAACTCCAAATGGATACAGGACTTAAACATTAGAAGGGAAACCATAAAAATACTAGAGCAATCCACAGACAGCACAATTGCAGACATATGCCAAAAGAACTTCTTTACTAATACTACTCCAAAGGCAATGGAAGCTAAAGAAAAAATAAACAAATGGGACTACATCAAAATAAAGCTTTTGCACAGCAAAAGAAACCATCAACAAAACAACAAGAAAGACCACTATATGGGAGAACATATTTGCAAATGTTATCACTGATAAAGGTTTAATCTCCAAAATCGACAGCCAGCTTATACAACTTAATAAAAGGAAGATAAACGAGTCAATAAAAAAAATGGGCAACAGACCTAAGTAGAACCTTTTCGAAAGACAACAGAAGGAAGGCCAAAAGACACATGAAAACATGTTCAAAGTCACTAATTATCTGAGAGATGCAAATCAAAATGACAATGTGATACCATCTTACACCTGTCAAAATGGCAATCATCAATAAATCAACAAATGACAAGTGTTGGCGAGGATGCAGAGAAAAAGGAACCCTTGTGCACTGTTGGTGGGAATGCAGACTGCTGCAGCCACTGTGGAGAACAGTATGGAGTTTCCTCAAAAAACTAAAAATCGAACTCCCATTTGACCCAGCAATCCCACTCTTAGGAATTTATCCTAAGAAAGTACAAACACCAATCAGAAAGGATTTATGCATCTCTATCATAGCAGCACAATTTAAAATAGCTACAATTTGGAAACAGCCTAGGTGCTCTTGAGCAGACGAGTGGATCCGAAAACTGTGGTATATCTGCACAATGGAATATTATGCTGCCATAAAAAAGAAGGAATTTTTACCATTTGCAACAAACTGGATGGAACTTATGCTTAGTGAAATAAGCCAGTCATTGGAGGAGAAGTACCACATGATCTCACTCATTTGTGGATAATAAAGAACATTGTAAACTGATGAATAAAAGGATAGATACAGAGATAGTAAAGCATCAAACAGACTGTCAAATTATAGCAGGAAGATTAAGGAGAGGTGGGTTGGATAAGAGATCAATCAAAGGACTTGTATGCATGCATATAAGCATAACCAATGAACATAGACACTGGGGGGTTGGGGTATGCCTGGGAGGGAGGGGGGCTATGGGGAGATATGTATACATGTAACGCAATAAAAAAGTGAGGAATGCAAAGAAGGTCATAGCTGGTTAACAGAGAGACTAGTATGCACATTCAGGAAAGCTGCCTTCAGAGTCTGCCCTCTTAACTATAACATTGCACTGGTGCAACCTAGTTATACTAAATTTGAGCTTGTATAACTTAGAAAGGCCATTGATTATACCTTAGGTCCTTTATTGTAATAATTCTTTGATCAATAAATATTGAACAAGCAACATTTGTGTACTGGGCTCACTATTTTAGGCATTTGGATATATAGCAGGGAGAAATCATGTGGTCAGTATCTTTATGTAGATTGAATTCTAATGGTGGTAACTGAAATTACAGAAGATCATGTGGGTTGGAACCTGCAGAAGAACCAAAAATCATCAAGTCCAATTTACTTACTTGGCAACATAGGAAAATAGCACCCAAAATAATAGTCATTATAAGTATGCACACACACAAGTCATTTAAAGTTATAAGGATATTATTAGGAGAGTATGGACTAAAATCCAGTCTCTGTAGTCCATCTCACTCATTTTTGTCACTTAAATGCTTAGAAGCATGAGTCTCTGAGCATGGTCTTAGCTCTACAAATAAATCAATGCTTAACAAAATTATTAGAAGTAAATTTGCCCAAATATTACCAGTGCTTACTATTCCGTGATATTATGGATTTTTTTTAAAGCTATCTATTATATTTAAAAAAGACCCACATTAAGTATACACAAATATTCAGGAAAAAATTCAAAGTGACAAAATATATCCTCCTCTCAAGAATTTTGAATGTTGAGAACAATTATATGCGCCTTTGCAAAGTTCCTTTGAGTTTTTTCATGCTTCGCTCAAGTTACTCCAAAGCTGAAGCACCCACTATCTTTTGGCCATCCCAGAGCACCAGAGAGTTCCAAGGATTTTCTCAGACTATACCTAATTTAGTTAGCTAATGACTCATCTGGACTCTAGGGAAATTGGAGTAATTCCATACTTAACGACTCAGATCTGGAGGGCTAGTATTTTCCTAAGAAGAGATGACATCAAACTTAGACTATCTCTTCAAAAATTGACTAGGCAGACGAACTCAACAAGGATGAAAAAAAATAGCTTTGGTATTGAAGAGGCCACACACATTTTCCAATCATGATTCTTTTGATTAAAGAGAAATTTGAAACACTCAAATTGTCCCATTTGAATAAATGGACTATGGTCCATTTATTCAACTTCAGTGTAGCAAAAATTCAATAACAAAAGCAGTGTCTACAATTTTTTTTTATTTTTCCATAGAATGATGATGGTACATAAAACTAATAGTGAATTTAATTCAGTATAATAGGGAGTTGTACAGGTTGGTAACCATAATGTAGTTACAAATTCATAAAAGCTATGCGTAGACTCTCATATTATTAAGAGGAGAATTGGCATGGCATAATTAGATTTTCTATCACTCAGCTCTTGCCTGGGGCCAAGAACTAGTTCCTGAGGCAAAGGGGCACTTGACCTAGAAACCTCTTATTTCAATCCTGTGAGATTTCTTTAAGAGTAGTTCTAACACTCTGCCCTTAATTACAACCTAGTCTAGTGGTCAGCAAACTCATTAGTGAACAGAGCCGCAAACCTCGGCTCACAAGCCAGTTTGCCGACCACTGACCTAGTCTAAATGATCACATTTACAGTACATAGTTAGCAACTACTCATTTATTACTTTAGCTAACAAGATCTGATAGACTGCTCTGTAAGAGAAAGAAAAAATAATATTTATACTTTTGTGTTGTCAAATCTTTGTCTCTAGAGCATCAAAATCAACCAGAGCTCCAGCAAATAAAGCATTCTAAATCTGTTTTCACTTACTGAAAAAAAAAGAAT
This sequence comes from Lasiurus borealis, assembly GCA_004026805.1. Classification (NCBI taxonomy): domain Eukaryota; kingdom Metazoa; phylum Chordata; class Mammalia; order Chiroptera; family Vespertilionidae; genus Lasiurus; species Lasiurus borealis. The sequence continues at coordinate 27,465 of PVJN01008231.1, forward strand.
CTCCCAAATTAGCTCATCTATTGTGGTATCACTTGTAATAATAATCTATAACATAAGCAGCCTAATGGTTTTCTTGGGCCTATGTACCTCATAGTGTGATTGTGAGGATTAAACGTTATTGCAAGTAAAGCACTAATTTGCTGTTCTATTATATATTTTCAGACAATGAAACAATATGCCAAAAAAATCTGATTCAGAATGATGATAATTATGAACACTGTCATAATTATCAGTCACAAATATATCATTGGTCCACCTTGAGGAACTGCAAGATCAAAGATTCAATTATATTTGTTATGCCATTTGTACATTATGTACCTTGACTAATTTAGAAAGGCATTTTTAATAACAAAGCTTGGCTCACAAAGAGTATTCTCATAAACTTTGATTTATCTTAAGCAACTCATTTACTGACAAAATCAGTTGCTCAAGGTTTAATATGCTCTGGTAAAATCCATTCTCCACAATTGGTTAAAATGGTCTTTTTAAAACTCAACTGGAATCTTCTCACCTGCCAAATAACATTTCATAGCTTTCCATTGGTCATAGTTAATGATCTAAGACTTGGTTTCACAATGCATTGCCTGGCCTGAACACCTTACTGTATGTACCCTCTCTCTTCTATTCATACTGAGCGCCTTTCAGCACTTCAAACGTATCTGAGTCGCTTCTTTTCCAGGGCCTTGATACACACTCTTCCCCCATTCCTACTCACTTTGCTTAGTCAGCTTATCAACATCCTCAAAGAGATCTCCACAATAGGATGCATTCATCCTATGAAGAATGCAAGGCTGTCCTTTGAGGACTGGGGATAAAAATAATAATTATTATTATTTTTTTTTATTTTTACCTAAACTTAAAGGTAAAATACGTTTAAAAAAGATTAAAATAACTGTAGGCAGGAATATAGAGAGGTCATTTACTTATAATAAATGCATATTTGAAGTATATTGTTTGAAAATGTTTACAGGCCACTGCCTCAGATTTCAGCTCAACTATCACCTCATCAGGAATGCCTTCCTTTATCAATCGGCTAAGACAAAAACTCTCCCTGGAGACCCATTACGCAGCACACTTCTATGAAGCATTATGGTAGTTATAATTGTACATTTAGCTCTGGGACTGTTTGATTAATGTCTGTTCTCATTTACTGGATTTTCTCATGAGAGCAGGCACTGAGGTCTATTTTTAATCACCCTTTTCCTTCATAATGCCTAGCATGTTTCCTGACTTACAGGAAGTACTTGATAAATATTTGATGAGCATAGGGGTGCTTGTGTGTAAAATTAAAATGTATATACATTTGAAATATACACTGAGTGACCAGATTATTATGATTGCTGAGCACATAATAATTTGGTTACTGAGTGTACGTGTGTGTGTGTGTGTGTGTGTGTGTGTGTGTGTATAGGCCCGGTGCATGAATTTGTGCATGGGTGGTGGGATCTGGCTAGACTGGCTAGGAAGAGGGGACATGGGCGACTGGTCAAACTCCTGGTCAAGGGGACAATTTGCATATTAGCCTTTTATTATATAGGATACACACTGAGTGGCCAGATTATTATACATTCAGAGATCATAATAATCTGGCCACTCAGTTTATAGTATACATTTGAAACATATGTATACATATATACATTAACCCAAAGAAAAGCTCCTCAAATGGAGAGATGAAATGTTTTTCTTCCCTGTTTGTAACCAAAACTCAATAAACTCTCCATTTTTCTAGTTTCTTTTCCCATTGATTTCAGTGGACTATATTTATGTCATATATTTATTTGCTATAGATTTGTCAGAACAAAGCTGAAATATCAGCTGGGTCCATGATGCCCACAGTAATTGCAAAACTGTTTGCTGTAAAACAGATTAAGAGGCCCTCCTCAGCTGACACTGAGCCAAATTCTTCCCTGGCTGCTTCAGGAACATGTGGCAGGACTCTGTAATGCGATGGATAACACATGAAGTGCAGAGGGCTGCCCATATGCTGCTGTGATTTTCCTGTATAAGATATGCTCTTTGGACTTAATAACTGTGATTTAGGATCCGAGTGAAAATTCCAGTTTTCTTTAGGTCTCACTCAGAGTTCCCAGGCAGAGGGTGACAAACCTATAATCCAACACTACAGGAAAGAAAATGAAAGAATGGAAAAGAGGCCTCTAGGACCAACTTGTATTAGAACTGATCAGATTAGTTTGTACTGCCTGTCATAGGAAGGGACAGGTATTGTTGCTGAAATCCTAAAAGTTGAATAAAAGAATGAACTATGTAACAAAGGCCCTGGCAATTTGGATTGGGGTTAGAGAAAGGAGTGTTGGCTATCCTTATCTGAAAATGTATTAATATATTTGATATTAATTATTGGCTTGTATCTATCTATCTATCTATCTATCTATCTATCTATCTGTCATCTATCTGAGTGTGTTTGTGTGTATGTGTGTGTGTTTGTGTGTATAAACCAGTGCTGAGGTTAGAAAAAAACATTTTGGGGGAGATTTGAGAGTATTGACCAGATGGACAGCAGTGCCAATAAAGTGTGCCAGAGTTTCAGTAGTCAGGACATGGCTAGAAATATTATAAATTAAGTCAGGCTTCACTGATAGAAAAAAAATAGTTTGGAGTGTTACATTTCAAAAGGATAGCAAACTGGAAGTCTTTTGAAAGAGAGAGACCACTATGATGAGGTGACACAATACTATAGCTAAAATAGAATGATTACAAAAAGTTACCAGGATATAACCAGGAGAAAAGAAAGCTCTAAAGTTATGTGATTGGTAGCATCAAGTGGAAAAGTATATTTTGTAAAATGAGTATTAGGTGTAGAAGTAGGCACACATTCTATGGACTTAAAAAGCAGCACTGGAGTCAGTGGGTAGATGCTTCAAAGACAATTTCAACTCTGTCTAATAAAGGGTAATCTAAAGACTCTGTGATGACTGGGTAGCAGGCTCAACATAGACCACTGGAAGGGATCAATCATAGTTCAGATTACTGGTATCCAAACCTGCCAGATTATCAAAATCATTTGGATAATTTACTAAGCATACCCAAGACCCAAGACAAGTGATTCTTTTATTTATTTATTTATTTATTTATTTATTTATTTATTTATTTATTTATTTCCTTTATTGATTAAGGTATTTCATATTTGTCTTCATCTCCCCATTATTTTTCCAAACTACCCCACCCATGCCCTCACCTCTTATTGACTGTGTCCACTGGTTAGGCCCATATGCATGCATACAAGTTCTTTGGTTGATCTCTCCTCTTTACCCCCACCCTCCCCTACCTTCCTTTTGAGGTTTGATGGTCTGATAGATATTTCTCTCTCTTTGGAACTATTTTTGTTCATCAGTTTATGTTGTTCATTATTTCCCATAGATGAGTGAGATGATCATGTGATATTTATCTTTCTCTGACTGACTTATTTCACTTAGCATAATGCTCTTCAGTTCCATCTATGTTGCTGCAAATGGTAGGAATTCCTTCTTTTTTAGCACAGCATATTATTCCATTGTGTAGATGTAACACAGTTTTTTAATCCACTCATCTGCTGGTGTGCACTTAGGCTGTTTCCAAATCTTAGCTATGGTGAATTGTGCTGCTATGAACACAGGAGTGCAAGTGATTCTTATGACGGGGCAAAGTGCAGGATCCCAGGGCTAGGTGGTAATTATGTGATATATACATAATTCAAGCAGGATGAGGTTATTTCTAAGAGTCCCTTCATCCCTAAGAGCACTATTCCTTGTTATAATTTCTTGTAATAATAACAAACAAAAACTTGCAAAAGAAGGAAGCCATCATTGAAGATTTGAAGAGCTTTGATGTATGAGATTTTCAATGAGACTTTTTTAGTTTCTCCAGTTTATCCTATTTTCTGTACTTTATCCTGCAGTTATGTTAATTAAAGCAGTCATTGCCAAAGAGAAGAGATGACGATTCTTGCTAGTCACTTCAACCAAACTATTTAGTAATTATTCTCTTGATGGAAATTACTTTATGACTCCAAAATACATGGGAAAAACATATCTCAATAAAAAAAGAGTAAAGATAAAATAGAAACATGTAAGGAAGACTATTTTAAATAAAATATATTTAGCAACATTTGGGTGATTAGTATGTGAATATGTAATGGATATGAGGATGGATGATGATGCATTCTGACATTTCACCACAGACAGAAAGCATTTGAGGAGTGTGTGAACATGCAGATTTGAGGATCACATCTCAGAGATTCTGATTAAGAAGGTTGAAAAGGTCTTTGAGTGGGGCCCAAAATTTGAGTTTTAAATTAAAAGCAACAATTGGAAAGACCACATTTAGAGGAAATAATATTTTACAGAGTTCTCCAACAGAACTTTCTGCAATGATAGAAATATTCTATATGGGCTTTCCAATAAGGTAGTCACTAGACACATGTGGTTGTTGAATCCTTAAAGAGTAGATAGTGTAGGTAAGGAGCTGAATTTTATTTCATTTTAATTATTTCAAATTTAAATAGCCACAGATGGCTAGATACTGCCACATCAGAGAGTTCAGCTTTAGAATATATTTTGTTTTGAGACAAGGAGTGTGCTGTTTTCTTTTGCACTACACAACGAAGAAGCAAGACATTCTAAATCTCAGTAAGAATGGCATGAAATAACATTTTCTGCAAGATGTTTCCATTCAACACATGAGTGCATATAACAGTATGACTTTACATTATCAGTATTACCAGAGCCAACATTTTTTTATTCCTGTCCCAGTCTGTAAATAGCGAGTAATGCCATATTCATCCAGTGAACTAAATGAACCATCTGTGGTTATCTGCATTTATTTGCACTTAAAATGACTGAAGAGCCTGCAGTGGTTATGTTGTTGGACCATGAGGCAATTCCACCAGTTTTCTTCATGACAATTTTGCTTGTGGCTGATTAGGTAAGTCACATAAGCCTTGATTAGGTGTTAAAACTGGCTACACTATGGCTTAAGAAGCTCACCAAATCCATAGACCTCTCCTTGTTAAGCAAACAGAAAGAATGCTGACTGCCAAGAAAATCATATGAGAAGAAATTGAGAAACAAGCTATTTCATGAATGGGATTAGTGCCAATAAATATTCTAAATCAATGAGTATCAGGGTATAATATTCATGCACCAAACAGAGATGATACAGTGGATTCTCCTTCAAAAATTAGTTGGATTCCTATGCCAGGCTTAGCAGGGATGTGAAACCTTATCTTTATTGACCCGTGCTGAGAAGCATTTAGATAGAAAAGCTAACAATTGCACACACACACACATACAAACACAAACTAAATAGACGGGACATAGTGAATTTGGATGTTGGAATGAGAATGTATAATTGTATCAAAATTATGTGCCCCCAAGCAGAAAATAAAATAAAAGGAAAATAGGGCAGACCAAAAAAACATGCATTAATGGATTTGCCTCCTTTACCCCTCTAGACAAAGGTTCATTCTGTACATTTTCATTAGCATTTTGGCATGTAAAAATGAATTCTAATGTTAGTCTATGACTAATTACTACTCTCTTAACTAAAATCTTAGACATTTATATGTGGCTGGCAATAATTTGTCTTTGACAACTGTTTTTAGAAATTCTGTGTTTGGCAGTACACATGTCTTGTATATGGGTTGGTGTTGACAATATGCCATGACCCGTGCAGCTTATTGAGGTTATCTATTTCCTGGGACAACTCCCCTAAAACTGGTTCTGGCCAAAACATAGGGGAAAAGGTGGATGATACCAGGGAACAATATAACTGCCAGGCATATCGCTATAGGGAAACATAAAGCAGCTGCTCCTAACTAGTACTGAGTTATCAGCAAAGGGAACTGATTCTAACACTTATGAGTGGGTGGCCTTCATCAACTATTGCCTCTCTGAGCCCAACTGCTCATTTGTAATGTTTAAAAAGACTCATGTAGCTCTAATGTACCAGGAATAGTAGTTCTAAACATTCACTGAATCTACCCTCCCAATATTAATAACCTAATACTTTGTCCAGATATAAAGTTAGTACACCTAAGCAGGGATGGTCCTCAGTTGAAATTCTCTACACTCTACTTATAGACTGTGTCTACCTCCATTTGCCCTTTGCCTCGGGACGAGAGCTAGTCTCAGAGGCCTAGACCTGGCTTATCTTAGGTCCCCAATGGTAAACTCTCCTCAGCCAGAGCCCAGCTCACACTGCAATTGTGCCCTATCATTGTAGCATTTTCCTCTTGTGTTAAATCAATAGTTTATGACATGTACAAGGGAAAGCTGTAAATTTAATTTTATCCCCTACAGTGCAATTCCTATTTTGTTTGCTGGTAACATAATGAATATGCTTGCCCTCCAGACCCCCTGCCCAGTGAAGCAATTGAAGGATAAAAAAAATAGAGAAAAGCAAAGCAGGTAGATAGATTAAAACTGGATTAATCAAAAACTCAACCAAAGGTTGTGTGTGTGCACAAGTGTGTGTGTGGGTATGTATGTATATATATATAATTATTTTTTCCATAAATCCACTAAAGAGGAGGAGATAGTAACTGATAAATAAGGAAAACTGGGACTTTATCTATGCCTTATAAATTTAAGGGTAGTTCGTATTATTAATTATGAGGGAAACATACACAAAATAGGCTGGCTCTATTCACCTCCATAGGTCTCATTTGCTGTCACACCCCACTTGTGCTCCTATGCTGCAAAAATGTCAAGTTCTTTATCATAAGTAACTATAGGAATTCAGAACAATTAAACAATAATAACACCAAAAGGCCAAATGTGTGTGTGTGTGTATGTGTGTGTGTGTATGTGAATTGAAATATACAGGTGAATTAAAATGAGAAAGAAAGACCTCAGGATGTCATAAAGTATATATAGCCTTTATCCCTGGTCCATATGTCTGTCCATCCATCCAACTGTCCATGCATCCATCCATCTATTCATTCAATATCTGCTATGAGCTCTTTATTGTATAAGTGATTTAAGCAGGAGGTATAATTAATGACCAAGGCAGATACTGTCCCTGTTCCTGCACCCTCAGAGATACATTGTTCTAACAGTCCTAGACCCTCATTTCATAAACAGCTATGTGTGAAGACTAAATGCAGAACAGAAACAGAGGCATAGCCATCAGAAGAAAACACTCGGGGTAATGGGGCAAGGAGTGGTGAGAGGAAATGAACAATTATAAAACAGAAGATAAAAATAAGGGGACCTGCCCCAGTCTGTTAACTCAGTGGATAGAGGGCTGGCCTGTGGACCAAAGGGTCCCAGGTTCGATTCTGGTCAAGGGCACATGCCTGAGTTGCAGGCTTAGTTCAACGTGTAGGAGGCAGCCAAACAATGATTTCTTCTCATCATTGCTGTTTCTATTTATCTCTTCCTCCTCTCTAAAATCTATATATATATATTTTTTTTTAGAGGCCCAGTGCACAAGAAGTGGTCCTTCAGCCCAGGCTGCACCCTTCCACAGTCCAGCAGTCCCGCGATTGATTGCTCTGCAAAGGGAGGCCCTGCCCACCACCACTGGCCAGGTAGCCTAGGCCTCCCTCTTTGGGGCAGTCACAGAGCTCCCTCACTGGTGGCCTGGGTTTCTCTCTGTGAGGTGATGGTGGTGTTTCCCCGACCAATAACATTGCACCCACCTTGGCAGTAGCAGTCAGTGCTGGGTCGTCTCAGCATCTGCAACCCAGTAAAGACTGACAAGTCAGCAGTTCAGCCTGCTCTCCAGTCCCTATCTACCCAAGCCTGCTGTGTGCACAGCCTGGCATTTGGTTGTCCGTTTGGTTGTTCTGGACGTTAGAGACACTAGCTCTTTATATATTAGGGTAAAAAAGTAATGGGACCTAGGGAAAGGACAGATCAAAGAAGAAATGATAATTTTATTCTATGAAACTCTGAAGGTTGATCCCATGTACCTAGGACAAGTGTAGTGATGGCTCATCTTAAAGTATTTTTAAAAGTGTTTTAAGAAAGCTCAACCAGCCTGGCTCAATGGTTGAGCATTGACCTATGAACCAGGAGGTCATGGTTTGATTCCTGGTCAGAGCACATGCTTAGGTTGTGGGGTCTATCCCCAGTGGGAGATATATAAGAGACAGTCAATCAATGCTTCTCTCTCATCATTGGTGTTTCTATCTCTCTCTCTCTCTTCCTCTCTAAAATCAATAAAAATATATGTTTAAAGTGTTTTAAGATATATTACTGGATGTAAATAACTTGTTTAAGGTGTTACGTTTTCTATGGAATACAACAGATTCCACCAGCCCATTACTACTATGTTTGTTTGGGGATTGACAACCTGAGAACTTCTATTTCTTTATTGACTGAAGGGGTCTGGCAGATTATAGGTGAGGACATCCCTGGAGGGGAGCTCTCTCTGTACTGTGACGGGTGGCAGAAATATGCCTATATCTGCCAAAAATCAAAGGACATTAATCTACTTTTGAAATAAGAGAGAAAAAAATCACACCTCAATTTATTGTCAGTTCTTTTCTAATCAAACCACCCTTTCACTGTGACTGCCAAGCAGACTTTTGATAAAAATTCATCCTAGAAAGAGGATATAAAATTTTAATGAGATTATATTGATGTTTACAATCTCGAAGAATGTCCCCCGCAAGTAATGTGGAGGGAGGCATTTTCTTCCACTTCTCCTCTGCATATATCTGATTTCTGAGTATTTAACTTAGCCAGTGTTGACAAGGTTGACTGGAACACCCCTGGCTATGCAGGATGTGCCCGCCTACCCTGCAGCCCTGCAGTGTGAGCTAAAGGGACAGCACAGCTTCTATGACCTGCACATCTCTCCCACTGATGCCTAAGATTTTAGCCTTAGTGGTTAATGCTTAGAGGAAACCAAGGAGTCATCAATGATTAGATAAAATATATGTAAGTTCAATTTCTTAATTACCAAAAAGCACAGTTTAATTTGTTATAAGTATGTTTCTAAACATTAAGTCTAATTTTGCTGTTTTAACCTGTGTCTTTCTAAAATGAAAATTTTCTTTAAAAAGACCAAGATAGAAAGAAGCCTTCTAAAAACAATTTGTAATTTTTGGTCATAACCAGTTTGGCTCAATGGACAGAGTATCAGCCTGCAGACTGAAGAGTCCCAGGTTTGATTCCCATTAGGGTATTACCTTGGTTTCTGGCACATTCCAGTAGGGAATGTGCAGGAGGCAGCTGATCGATGTCTCTGTTTCTCTTTTACCAATGTTTCTAATTCTCTATTCATCTCCCTTCCTCTCAGTAAAAAAAAAAAAATCAATGAAATATATTTTAAAACAATTTGTGGATCAAATAGTTTTACTCTCTACACTTAAAAAGTTGGGAAAAGGCTTATAGAAAAACAAAAAGGGCAAGAAATCCCAAAATATAACTTGCTTTTTCCTCTAACCTGCCTCTAGTGAATCTAGTAATAGAATAGTAGTTCTTTAAGACCCTTTGCTATTTTCCAGTTTATATCCCAATCAAAAAGAAAAGAGAGAGAGAGAGAGAGAGAGAGAGAGAGAGAGAGAGAGAGAGGCTTAGGCAGAGCTGAGTGTTTCCCATAGGTTAAGGTTGCAGAGCCTGCTTCTCTTCTAACTGTCACCTTCTTCTTCTTCCTCCTTTAGGAAAGATACCACAGTGAGCAACACAATCCTTCTGAGTACTTGCAGGGAGTCCTGGCCCAGCATTGCCAACAGAATACTCTCCACTCCCTGCAGAGAAAGTCATCACTGCTTAGGAGGAAGGCCCTAGAGATGTTCAACTTATTGTTATAAACATGTTGTTCATTTTAAAAGCACATCCCATGAATGATAACTGTATTTCTTTAAACTCATTTCATTCTTTGTGGATCAGAAGAATCATTGATGATCTCAGCTGAAAAGGTCTTAAAAATCTAATTTATTTTCCTCCCACTCATGCTGTTGATTACTGTCAGTAGGTCTGGTGAAACTAGACTCATCTATTTTTTACGCCTGCCATTTAGTACGTTTTTAAAATAAATAGGTGTGCATTTGGGTAAAGCTTGTATCTCTTGTTACAGGCTGTAAACACCAAGGGTAGGCACTGGCAATTTTCTTAGCCAAAGCTCACAGCAACGGATAATTGATGGGCTTAAACTTCATCTATGAGAAATGAAGGTCATATACATGGCCAACTCTCCTGATTATCTTTAACCTATTTCTTGTGTTTGTCTGTGTGCTTTATCATAATGTTTAGATTTTGCCTAAAATTTGTTCAAGTTCCTCTTTGAAAAGTTAACACAATTACAGGCATGTATATTTAAGTCATGTGAATAAACATAGCTAAATAAAAATCAATTTGGAATTTTTTCAATCTGCTTTAAAACTAAGAAAAATGTCAAAATTTTAGATATCAATTGCCCTAATGTTGTATAAGCCAATCAGAGGTGACCAGTATTCAAAATTCAATCTAATTTCTTAGTGGCAAAAGGTAGTATAATGTACTTGCTATGTGAGTGCTCTTTGACTAACTTAATAGAATTTACATATAGATATAGTTACAGATATGTAGATATAAATATAGGTATTTTCCCATTATCAAAGGTAAATTCTGCTTTGTACCACAAGTATTAGATAACAAGGTTTTACTGTGAAATAATATTTATGATTGGGGTATATAGTGGTGTAGGGTGTTAACAATATTGCTTTGGCATCTAGTATACTGGCCTCTGCAATTGACTTGCTAAATGATAGTGGGGGGAAAGTCAATCTCTAACACTCAGTCTGGGTAGGAATATAATAAAACTTGTTTTAGATGGTGAGGGTTATATAATATAGGTAACACACTTGCTATATGGCAAGAAATGGGATTAGCATTCAGTAATTAGTAACTGTTTTGATGCTTTGAGCTATAAAAAAGAGATAATCCTGAGATAGGATTTAGAATATAAGTATTTTCTCACATAACTAGAAGTGCATGTGGGGCAGGCTCTAAGGTGGTAGGTCAAGTCACTAACTTTGCTTCCTGTAAATCCTTTTTCTCTCCCTTTTTCTCTTTGTTGGTTCAATTCACAGGTGGAAGAAATTCTCAACAAATTTGTTATCACATATTATTGACCAGAATTTGGTTATGTGGAAAATGAAAGCCTGAGAACTGGTACAAGGTGGCTTGAGTTGAAATGGTAGATAGCTATGACTCAGTCCCAATGCTGGACATTTGCTTTGTCTTTCTGTACCACTTATTCTTTATCTATAAAATAAGGATGCCGATACTATCTTACTCACTGAATTGTTTTGATGAATACATGGGCTAATACAAAGCAAACACTTAGAACAGTGTGTGATATAAAATAAGTTTAATGAGTGTTTGCTATTTTTTAATTTTAAATAAACCAATGAGAATATCAATGAATAGGTAGTATTGGTTTAGAATAATCAGATTTTATTAACTTGAGAGTCACTTTTTTTTAAAATCAAGTGAGAGAACAGAAACTTTAACAAAACTGAGTTATATTAGTTAGTCAACCAAGTCTGCCCACCACACCCAGTGCACAGATATTCTTACTCCTCATCCTATTCTTTAAAAACATCACATTACCTTCCCCCTCCCCCAAAATAAAAATCCTTTGGCTGAATCACAGGTGTGCCCTGCCTGATGGTTTTATTTTTTACCTACTATTTTGAACATTGAACATTTAAAATATATGTATTTTTATTGAATTCAGAGAGGGAGGGGAAGAGAGAGAGAGATAGAAACATCAATAACAGGGAATCATTGACTGGCTGCTTCCTGATACCCCACAGCATGGGGGACTAGCCTGTAACTTGAGCATGAGCACTGACCTGGAATCTAACTATGACCTTCTGATTCATAGGTTGATGCTCAGCCATTGAGCCATGCCAGTTGGGTAGAACATTTTTTCAGCAACTATTTTGTTAAAAATATATTTGTAGAACTACTTGTCACCCATGATATCACTGAAATAGGACTTCAAACTAGTCTTGAGTTATTATAAGTATATTCTAGTATCTCTGAGATCAAAGGATCCAAATCCTTCCAGAACCTCTGAACCCCCCCTGTCTTCTAAGTAACCACAAACCATGGGCCCTAGAAAAGTAAGGTGACAACAAATGGGAATTATGGGAGGTAGGAATTCATGGAGCAGTTAGAGAAAAAAGAGAGGACCAACTCTTAGAAGGAAAGGGAAGAACTTATTTATCTATATTTCTTCAATGTTCAACATAGTATCCGGTGCATATGGTTCCTCAAAAAATAGCAGGTGAAAAAAGGAGACAATGAGTGGATATGCATGGATCCTTTATAAAATGAGCATATTTTCATTCAAAAATATTTTATTTACATACAAGAAAATATATTCATTATGTGTTCAGTTCCATTAATTTTGAAAAATGCACACAGCCATGTAACCATCGACACAATAAAGACAGAAATCTTATTACCCTGCTCCCCTCCAAAATTCATTCAATAAATATGAATTAATTTTCTACATCCTGTAAGCTACTATGCAAATACAGTTGACCCTTGGACAGCAAGGGTTGAAACTACTTGTACACATATTTTTAAAAGTAAATATACAGACAGCCCTCTATATTTCCAGGGTTTGGGTCCATGGATTCAATTGAGGATGGAAAACAGTAATTTCCATTCCTGGTTGGGAATCTGTGGATGCAGAGTGCCAACTGTATGCATTGTTCTACTCCCTTTTATATAAGGCACTTGATCAGCATCAAGTTGTGGTATTCATGGAGGTGGATGAGACCAGTTATTGGCAGAGGGAAATTAACAACTATAGATAAAGTATGAGGAAGTCAAAAGTCATATGTTGATTTTCAACTGTGCATTGGTCAATACCACTAACTCCTATACTGTTCAAGGGTCAACTGTGTCTGGCTATATAGGTTGTGAATAAAGAAGATCTGAACTAAGGCAATGCAGAAATTGTAACTAGCTGTCTGTTCATTCACAGTCTTCCATAACTTTATGCAAAAAGAGTTAACATTTCACCAGGAAGAGTAGGTGAGACATCTGTATGTTTAGAAATTTCATTGTTTTAACATTTTACTTTCAAATTATATTGAAAGCTCTTAAGTTATTTTAACCTAACTATCAGTATCTCTGACTTTTGCTAGAGGTAAGAGTACACTTCTGCTAGAGGTAAGAACCAGATACATCAAACATTTGTTGCAAGAACTGGTTTGGCTCAGTGGATAGAGCGTCAGCCTTCGGACTGAAAGGTCCCAGTTTCGATTCTGGTCAAGGGCATGTACCTTGGTTGTGGGCACATCTCCACTGTGGGGTGTGCAGGAGGCAGCTGATTGATATCTCTCTCTCATGGATGTTTCTGACTTTCTATCCCTCTCCCTTCCTCTCTATAAAAAATCAATAAAATATATATTTTTTAAGAAAATAATTTGTTACTGGGGCTTTCCAAAAAACTGATAATTTTTTCTTAATCATGTGATAGCAGAAAATGCAGTGAGGATAAAAGACATCTTCAAACCTAGGTTTAAGAGCATTTGTAAACTCCCATGGAAAATGGTAGCAATATTGTAGAGAGGATATGGGATAGAAATATAAGTACTTAGCTGCTCTCAAAATCTCTCAAGAATGCCTGCTTCCAGAATCATTAGTGATATTGATGTTCAATATCACTTTGTTCAATAATCTAAAAATGCGGATCTGTTTACTTCTATTGGCATTGCTGAGTGAAATGTTGCTTCCCCCACACCCTTCATGATCTGAAACAGAAAGAAGTCTCTACTCCTACAATGACTATTGAAAAAAATGATTGAAAGGAAAGAGTAATACCTTTTCAAATAAGACACAAAGAGTCAAGTACATTGTCAATAGTGCTATCTATTAAATTCCCCAAAACTTAACATTTACTTATTACAATATGCTCAATTTTATGTGCATTAAAAGAGACCAGATTAACTGCCTTGAACAAACTTTAGATTAACAGATCATTATATATACCGGGGCCTTTTTGAGTTGTTAATTAAATGGATAAACACAGATCAATATATAGATAACAAAAATCCATTAGAAAAATATTAATATTAACTCTAGAGTTTATAGTCTAGTGTCAAATGTCCACTAATAATTGAGCAGTTCAAAGATATGTAAACTATTTTCTATCACTATCACCTTCTGTTGCCATTTTCATTATAGAAATAGTTTAAACTTAAAGATAGAAAATTCCCTACATCTCTCCTTTCTTCCCTCTCTCTTTCCATCAATTTGTGTAATAGGTATAATATGTTTTTGATATTTCATCCAATATGTTGAAAACTCAGAAATGTATAACATAATTTTGAAAGTACTTTTTTTAGTGGAAGGTAAAGATAGAGTTTATTTAACAGCTTATGTCTGTCTGACATAATAGATGGAAAAGAAGAAGAGGGAGAAACATTTTCTCTCTTAACCACTGGAAAAGCAATCTTCAGTTTCTCATGCTTTCTTCCTCTTCTTCTATCTTCCCTTGTTCCCAAGATGCATCTCACACAGTTACATTGTTATTGAACAATCTATTTCCTATCCCTTTTGAAAAGTATCTAGCACTTTGATTAAACAGTTTTTGGTCCTCACATTCCCATACTTTTCAACTCTGACAGTTTAATTTCCAGACTCAGAACTTTTCCAAATCAGAAAATGCCAGATTTGTGCATTGCCACAGGTAAAAAATCAAAGCAGTCTTGTTTATTCCCAAGGGCTATTTAGCTGCCTTTGGACACAGTTAATATTACTGAAGAGATTATTTCTTATACTTTATGGCTGAGGTCTGAGTTACCATTGCGATTAGTTCTTATAAACGTCCCAAGACATCAATAATAACCAATACTATTATGACTATTGATAATGATACCTTGCATTTATATTGTGTCTTTTATAAGAGCTAATTCCTAAATATTCTATAAGCCATATTCTTGGGTATCAGTTCTCCCATCTCCAGTATGCAGATACCTTAGTGTTAAAAGTAATAGCTATTTAACTTAGCACTGGCCCACAAATACCACATTAAGATTATTATTCTCTCTTCAATCTTCAAGGGATTTATAATAATAGCAATCATAAAATCTATGCCTTTTACTATGCTCACTCATTTTCCCTGTTCATAGAATAGAGGCATTATTCGGTAAAGATAACATAATAACTTCACTAAAAATTCCCAAATAATTAGCCTATAAAATTATGAATCATCAAATCCATTCATATCTCATATCCACAACTGTGATAAAGAATATCTTATTACATCATAGGGGAGATTTTTGTGCCCAACCTTTTTCTTATCTTTCTGTTCTTCCTTTATATAGAGCTGAGTCCATCTCAAATACAATATTCACTTAATCCAAATTATGTAGATTGGCTCTCTGCTATCTATCACATTACATACAAACTCTACCAACTTCCTTTCAGAAATTACCCATTGCCTTGTCGATTCACCACTCTCTTTTCCATTCTTGTCTTTGAACTTCACCATGTGTGTTATCCTTTGCTCCAACCCATTTCCCATCACCTGACTTTATTATTTTGTACCTTATCTTTCTGCATTGACTTATGCTACTCCTCTAATGTTCACCTTTAAATATGTCCTCTCCATCAATATAAGGACATATCTAGAGCAAAGAATAAATTTGCTTATTTAATAAATTCATCACTTGAACCATGTTTTAGCCTGGGTGTAACTCCTTTCTCACAGTATATCAAACTTGTCCTAAGTTATATGAGATGATCATTCTTCAGGATTTTTTCCTTTTCTTGTTAGGTCTCTCCAATTAGATTATACTTTGCAAGGCAAAACACATGCCATCTTAATTTTTTGATTCTCCCAAAGCATCTAGAGCAGTGCTGGAAGCCAAGAAGTACTTAAGAAATATTTATTAAATGATTGTATGAGAGGTATATGCCCAAGAAATAGGAAGATAAAATACATCTGTGGCATCACGACTATACTCAGACAGAATCACATTTGAATACATTTCAGAATATTTTTTTCTGACAAAAAAAATACACAAAACATTTCAAAGTGGGTATCCTAGAGGTATAAGCAGATATCTTTGCAAAATGGCTCATGAAGAAGGCATTTTTGTGCTAAGAAACAGAGCCAAGCTTCTTAGTACTTTAATGCAATGCAAAGACCATTGTGTTAATGGTTATAGTAAATCCAATGAAAACTTAAATTGAAGGATGTGAAAGCCTAACACCTAAAGGCAAACTTATTTTTTCTGCTTCTAAAATTGCACCCTTGTGCAATAACACCAAATCAAAAAATTTAAAAAGTGGAAGGAGTTTTAGAGGTCACCTAGTTTAACCCTTTATTTAATGCATACATTCTTGACATAATATCTCTCCTTAAAATAGTTTTCCACTTGATAGTGCCTGGTGTGTGGCTCAAAAGG
The DNA here is from genome assembly GCA_004026805.1 of Lasiurus borealis. Lineage (NCBI taxonomy): Eukaryota > Metazoa > Chordata > Mammalia > Chiroptera > Vespertilionidae > Lasiurus > Lasiurus borealis. Next base: position 43,831 of record PVJN01008231.1, read on the forward strand.
ACCCTGCAATATTTCAATCTTTTTCCTAATCAGTGTAGTCAGAGATGCAGAAATATAAGAACTGGTATTTCCAGACATATTATTGAGTGCCCTATACATGAAAATAATTGCTCTAGAAACAGTAGGAAATGGAGCAATTCACAGAAGGATGAAAAATAATCTCTGCCCTCAGAAGAGGGAGGAAGGCAAAATAATAAGTGTGCAGAAAAAATATACAAAACAAAAATGAAAGAGAAATGCTAAATATGGGATAGATATAGAAGCAACCAGTCTATGTTTACAACTGGACGGCGATGCATCATTGACAAATACTTAAATACCTGAGAACAATGAGCACATTTCATAATCTCACCCACTCTCAATGTAACCACTGCCATGATCTTACTTGTCAAATTAATGAAAGGATGAATCAAGCAACCAAAAAGTGATTAACCTGTCAACCCAAGGCACCTCCTTAGTATCAAAAATGATAAATATCAAAATGTTATACCCAATAGAAAATGAGATACATGTGTTTGGCAACTTTTTTTTTTTTTACTTTAATTTAATTTAATTAATTAATTTATTTTTATTTTTAATTTTATTTTTATTATTTATTTATTTATTTACTTACTTATTATTTTCCCCCTATTGCCCTCCCCACCCCCCAGTACATGCCCTCACCCATTCTCCCCCACCCCCACCCCCCTTCCCGCTTTGCCCTGTCTCCACTGGCTATGCCTACACACACACTTGGCAACTTTTTTAATCTGTTCAGATTTAGGTTGCTATAACAAAATACCAGGGATTGGATACTTTATAAATATAATTTTTTTTTCTGAGTTTGGGAAGTGGAAGATCTGAGAGCCAGGTGCCACCATCGTCAAGTGAAGGCCTTCTTCTAGGTCTCTGCTATGTAGCATCATGTTACAGAAAGAACAGGGGATCTGTCTGCAGGCTCTTTTATAAGCCACTAACCCCATTCATGAGGGTTCTGCCCTCATAACCTAATTACTCCCAAAGGCCCCACCTAATTCATCTTTGTGAATTAGGAATTCAACATATGAATTTTGGAGGGACAAAAAAATTCAGACTATAGTAGGAGCCATATCTAATTTTTTTTTTTGTTTGTTTGAACTAGTTGTAACTAGCAACATATCTAATATCTGGCACATAGAGGAACTCAGTATACAGAATCTTGAATTATATTATGAGAGGTAAGTGGGTATGAAAGAAAACAATAAACTTTTGCCTCCATAAATGACTTTTAGATGGAATAGTCATTAAAAAAGATGGGAAAGGGTATTAAAAAGCTTCTAATATTTGAAGAATTATTTAAAGTTAGAATCAGGTTTCATAGCTTTGTATTTATTCCCTAATATAGTTAACTCACCCTTTTTTAAGCTTTGGAAATTCTGTCGTGGTGACTGCTGCTTTCCAAAGTAAAGTCTTACTTGGAATCCGAGTTATACAAAACAGATAAAAGCAAAGTTGACAAACACTGAAGCTGTTCTCGGAGGAAACATCTTGAGAACTCTTTTATGAAGGCTAGAAATCACTGGGCAGCAGTTGGAAAACCATTGCCCTGAAAGATGCAAGAAGTGCAGTGTTTGTGTAGTTGTGTTGCATTTTTATATATAACACTGATGATAGGAAGGAACAGTAGTTCCCAAGGCTGACATTTTGAAATTGCAGTATGTCTCAGAGATTTAGGATAAGGAGTGTTTAGATCCTGCAAGAGGAGCTAGTGCAGATTCAAAGGAGAGACACTTCACTCTGATTGAAGTTAATAGGAATTCATGTACTACTGAGGGTACGAACACTTTGCATAAGAAATCTTGCACCAGGGAGGCATGAGATAGCCCCCTTGAGATTGAATAAATGTAAAATAGGTCTGGATGTTTTCACAGTGTAGCCAGAGGGTTTTATGTACATTTTACAATGTGAAATGCCATGGTGTGAACAAAATCAGGAGTGAGTATAAATAAAACATTAATTAAAAGGTAAACAACAACAACAACAACAAAACCACAGTGATGACAAGTATAATATATCTTCTTGAAGGTTTCTAAAAGAGTTCATTTCAGAGGGAGAAAAAAAAAAGGAGGGGGATACTTTCATCTGATTTGTCTTATGACCTAGATGAGATAACCCTCAAAATTATTGAAAGCAGTCATCCATTCTTTCAACAAGTATCAACCCCTACTATGTGAAAATTGTACCCTACTTATTATAGGAAAGAGGAAGTTAAAGAAAATGTTGTCTCTGACTTATGGGAGTTTATAAATTAGATGGAGTGGGCAATTCTTACATAGCATGGCTTGCAGATATATGGCATATCCTGCTACATTTTATCAGAGATACTGGAGTGAAATTAGTGTAAGTCTTAAAGGTAGGAGAGTGGAGTTTAGGTTTAAAATGAGAAAACACTGAAAGTAGGGTGACTACATAATAATATTTGTTTTTATGGGCAGTTTTTCTGCTAGCCCTGTGCATATATGTGTGTGTGTGAGGGGGTATGCACATTTGCACATGGATGCAAAAAGAAACTACTTGGAGCAGATAGTTCAGTTAGAGGGCAACTACAAATGTAGGCATTATTACCTAAGCCAGGGAAGTGTAGAGCAGAAATGGCAGGGTGAATTAGAGGATGCATGCTATGAATGGTAAGAAAGAGCAGGTAATAGAAATTCTGTTTCCCTAAAAAAGGCTATCAATGAAAATAAAACAAATTTTTGTCACTTGGGATTCCAAGAGGATTCAAATCCATTTGTCACCTGACTACCTATTTTAGTCTCCAATATAGATAATTGTATCTAATAAAAGAGTATTATGCAAATTGACCATATATCTGCTACACCCACCAGCCACGCACACCAGCCAATCAGAGTGAGTATGTAAATTAACCCAACCAAGATGTCTATGGCCACAGAGAGAGTAGGAGAGAGGCTTGGGTTGTTCCTGGAAATGGAGGAAGCCAAGCTTTCTGCACACTCTGGCTGGCCCAGGCCTCTACTTAAAGCAACAAAGTTTCAATGGCTGTGTGAGCAGAAGGCTTGGCTCTGCTTCAGGCTACGAAGTTTCAGTTGTAGAAGATAAATAAATCCCAGATATCAGGGCCTCTGCTTGGGTCACCAGGGGGTGTGGCTGGCCTGCAAACCATTATAGGCCCCTTGACCAGGCCACCCCATGCCCCAAGGGAACCCCCACCCTGATCCAGAACACCCTTCAGGGCAAACCAGCTGGCCCCCATCTGTGCACCAGGCCTGTATCCTATCTAATAGTCGAGTAATATGCAGATTGACCATCACTTCAACACCAAGATGATTTCCACAAGGAGAGGGCAGTTGACAGGGACCAGGCCTTTAGGGGAGAGCAATTAGGGATGACCAGTCCCACAGGGGAGGCAGTTAGGGGTGACCAGGCCCATAGGGGAGGGCAGTTAGAGCAAACAAGCTGGCAGGGGAGCAGTTAGGCTGGCAGGGGAGTGGTTAGGGGGTGATCAGGCTGGCAGGCAGAAGCAGTTAGGGGCAATCAGGAAGGTAGGCAGGTGAGCAGTTGGGAGCCTGGATTGTGAGAGGGATGTCAAACTGCCCATCTAGGCCCAATCCTATTCCCTTCCCCGCACCTTGCAAAAATTCCGTGCATCAGGCCTCTAGTAAAATATAAGTAAGTATAAAAATTAAACAAATAAAAGTTATTAAAGAGGCATTTTGGGACAAAATTATGAGTTCTTTCTTTTTTTTTTTAATATATTTTATTGATTTTTTACAGAGAGGAAGGGAGAGAGATAGAAAGTCAGAAACATCGATGAAAGAGAGACATCAATCAGCCACCTCCTGCATGCCCCACAGTGGAGATGTGCCTGCAAGCAAGGCACATGCCCCCAACCAGAATCGAACCTGGGACCCTTCAGTCGGCAAGCCTACGCTCTATCCACTGAGCCAAACCAGTCTCGGCATGAGTTCTTGCTTAATAATAGCTTTCTACCTGAAGCTCCCTGAAGTATTATCTGGCCTCACTATCTTTTTTTTCCCCCACCTCCCCTCTCCTGAAATGGTCTGGATTCTTGGGATTCCATCAAATTGAGTTTTAATCATTTTACAATCCATGAAAAGATGTTGCATCCAGTGCCTTTCTAAGAGTCTCAACCATCCAACTTAAAAAAAATAAAATGCCTCTTGACAGCACTGGCTTCCTCCCATTTCCTGAATAATGACCCCCATGATTACACTGTAGTTTAAATTTCTCCAAGAATATAGTCAAGCAGGTTGAAAATAAGAGCTTACAGAGCAAGGCCCTTCCTGCTGCTCCTGCTGCTTCATGGTGCAACCTCAGTTCCCACAAACCACAAATCCCTTTGCTGACATCTCGGGGAAGCGGTTTCATATACAGGCACTTCCTCACCTAATTCCGCAGTTCAGCAAACAGAGCACTGAGGTGCATAACTTCTGTCCTCAAACACCTCCCTTGGGAAAACCCTGTCTATGCTTGATATCAGAACATTGGCAGATAAATTTCAGTAGATAGAGAGGGGGCAATTGATCAGAGAACATACCTGATAGTCCCCAAAGACATTACTGTCAGAAAAATTGTAATAAAATAGTACCTAACCAATTGCTGCTAGAATAAAATGTTTTTGAGCTCCCAGTTTCTTGATGGAAATGTTTTAATAGCATGCTTGCACTGGGCCAAGGAAGTAGCATATGTTCTAAGTTCATGTCACATAATTATAATAGCATTAGAACAAACAGCTGGGGCTCAGATCTCAATGTGTTTGTTCATTTCAGTCATTCATTTTTTTATGATAAATATTTGTTAAGATTATACCCATATGCTTAGTCCCCAGAACATCAGCGAGAATATATACAAAGAACGTGTCAGGTACCCTGATTTGTATTGGAGACATATCCCTGGATTAGATGAACATAGTTACTACCCTCTTGGAACTCAGAACTTGCTTGGGGTGGGCAGCAGATTTTACACAAATAACTGCTCAAATGAACACATAATTACAAGTATAATAAGAGAAAAACAGGCAAAATACAAGATGCCATGAGAGTGTATTATCAGGATCTGGTGATCTGAAGATTTAGATTTGTTGTCCCAGAAGTCTGTTTTATCATATTTTCTCTTGAAAGTTAAAGCATTGGAGATGATGCTAAACTAGTTAAATATCTGCAAGAGCTGTGGGAAAAACTGCACCATAGGAAATATTTCTAGGAGGATGAAGAACGTTGGGAACTTTAATACAGTTAATATAGAAGGGAAATGATCACAAAATTCCCTTAGGATGTAGTAACTTACTTGACCTCATGGCTGAAGTAGTGGAGAAGTAGCAAATATGAGATGTGACTGGTTTTGATGAACAATCTTTTTTGGGCAATTTTTTGTCAGTACTTGGAAAGTTATCATATTTTCATTACTGAATCATGCCTCTAGTCTATAAGTAGGTCATAACAAGAGCATAATAAAATGCAAAGCTACTATTATTGCTATTACTATAAGTCCCCTTGAATATTTGAAGAGAAAATAATGTATCAATGTGGTGTTTTGTGGTTTGTTAAACAGCTATTTCCCGGAAGGTGGCTGCACAATGAAGATGAGTGAAGTGATGCCATGGTTATGATTCCCAAATATTGAGAGATCTGCTCAAATAAAAGACAGACATAGCTGCTGCTGAAAATCAACTCAGAACGGTCAAGATAATTTTCAGAGTGTTTTGTACTTCAAATAATTATTAAAACTTTTAGTCTGCCATTTATATAGACGTTTCCTAGTCAGCCTATTTTATCCAATTATACTTTATCTGTAAAAATTAGAACTCTGTCCAATAAGTCAAGCACCCTTATTCGAGTCACTATTTTTAACCTTCTTTGGTTTTTTCCTTTACTAAAGTTATGAAGGACAGATTTCTAACCTAAAGTGGAAGATGCTATTCAATATATTGTTCCTCAGTTGTCAGTCTCAGATGTAACAGGACATTGTTAAAAAGGACACTGTTAATGAGTTTCCAACTGACAAATTGTAAAAAAAATGATTTCATATCTACAGAGAAAGTTTATGTCTGCAATGGCTTAGGACATCCCAAATTCACCTCAGTTTCCTACACATAACCACCATTCACAGTATCAAAACACTTGCAAATATTGTATAGTGACATCTGCAAAGTAAAAAAAAAAATAATATATTTTTAGAAACTTGGCATTTTTCTGTCCCCAAGCATTTACCAACAAATTATTTTTATTATTCATCACAATTTCTTAAGGCTGATAGCCATTGTTCAAACACTAGACTTTCAGTTTCCTTGCCACAATGACCAAGACTCTGAGGTTCTGTCTATGCATCTATTTTCCTTAGGAATATACTTAAATATTTAAACTAAAATTGTCTTTTTTCTGTTCTGATTGGGTATTTTTTTTCTTTTTTATATTCTAAATAACTGATTTAATTATCGGCATCATCTATTCTACTGTCGATTCCCTGTGAATTATTCTTCGTTTCAGTTAGTGTATCTTTCATTTCAGACTGGGTTTTTTTTTCCTCTATGATGTTGAGGTTCTTGACAAGTTCATTGATCACCTTTATAACCTGTATTTTGAACTCTGCCACTAGTAGATTGCTGGTCTCTATATTTTTTAGCTTTTTTAAAAAATTTTGTTCTGTTTTTTTTTTTTTTTTTTTTTTTTTTTTTTTTTTTTTTTTTTTTTTTTTTTTTTTTTTTTTTTTTTTTTTTTTTTTTTTTTTTTTTTTTTTTTTTTTTTTTTTTTTTTTTTTTTTTTTTTTTTTTTGTCTCCTCACTTTGGCAGTCTCCCTGTGCTTGTTTTTATGTATTAGGTAGAGCTGCTATGTCTCCCAGGTTTGGTAGCATGCCCGATGTAGTAGGTGTCCTGTAGGGTCCAGTGGCACAGCCTTTCCAATAACCCAAGCTGGACACTTAGGAGGCCCCCTCTTGTGGAGTGTGTACATCACCCTCCTGTAATTGAATCTTGGTTCCTCTTAGCACTTCAATTGAATGGATTTACCCCCAGGGTTAAATCAGCTTGGATAGGCCTGAAATTTGGGTGAAGCTTGGCCTCAGGGAATCACCTGGCCAGGCCAACAGTGTGAACCAGGTTGATATGGCACCACCATATGTCAGTTCTGTAGGGGGAGGGCTCAGAAAAGGAACAGTGGTCTCTGCCAGCACTTCTGTCTGGAAGAAAGCTGCCCCTCCAGCTCTTGTGTTGATGGCAGACAATTCAGATCACTCCCACATGTCTCTGGTGCCCTTCAAGCTGCTGCCCCAGTGCTGGAGCTTGGACAGAGTGAGGCTGAGTAAGTCCACGTGTGGGTCCTTTAAAAGGAACTATCTGAGACTCCAGAAGCCCTCCATCTCCCTGGTTGGCTTTTATGAATGAAGGGTGAATGGATGGATGAATGATGAATGGATCAATGAATGAATGAATAAATGGATGGATGGATGGATGAATGAATGAATTTGTAGTACTGCAGGGTTTGGTAGAAATTTTTAGATACTGCAAGTTACTTTTTCCTCTTATACATTCACTTTGGCGTACAAAAAGTATTTGTGAAATTAGCTACTTGAGCTTAGATGACATGGGTTCTCTTTACTGAACTTGTCAAGCTCCAATCAGTTTTATTTATAACTAGAGGCCTGGTGCATGAAATTCATGCAAAGGGTGGGGGATGTCTTTCATCCCAGCCTGCACCATCTCCAATCTGGGACCCCTTGACAGATGCCAGAAGTTATGGGGACTTCTCTTCCTGTCATTGGAACCCTAGGATGGGGGTCCTGGTGTGTGCTGGGGCCACATGCTCCTCAGTGGGAACATCTGCAACTGAGATTTTCCTCCCAATTTTTTATCTGCCACATGTGGTTGTGGGTCCAGCCCATTCCCCATTGCCATGTCCCCAAACCAGTCTTAATGTGGCTTCTCTTTTAATTTCCTAGTTGCAGGACTTCCATTCAGTCAGATTTCAAGCAGTTCTGAATGACTTTTTTTATAGTTTATATGTAATTTTGATATGGTCTGGACAAAGAGGGGATAGCATTTACCTTCACCATCATCTTGCCCAGAAATCTTGAGCTAATTTTTTTGGTATGTTATCTTTATGTATGATTTTCTATTCTTAAGATATTGCTCTATATTAAAAGAACAAAATACTTTACTAATATCAATTTTTAGAGTTTTTTTTAATATATTTTATTGATTTTTTACAGAGAGGAAGGGAGAGGAATAGAAAGTCAGAAACATCGATGAGAGAGAGAGATTGATCAGCCACCTCCTGCACACCCCACACTGGAGATGTGCCCAAAAGCAAGGTACATGCCCCCAATCAGAATCGAACCTGGGACCTTTCAGTTTGCAGGCCGACACTCTATCCACTGAGCCAAACTGGTCTTGGCAATTTTTAGAGTTTTTAAAAGTTATTTTAAAATGTGATAAATTTAGAGGAGTCCTAATAGTTTTGTTATACATTATTACCACTTATAGAAGCTGTGGTAACTTTCTCTCAACAAAGGAGGGTTTGTAAGCATTTACTGAGTCTTGTTTCCATTGTGCATGCTGCCAGGAGGAATAGTATAGAAATAAAACAGCCAGTGATTTTGTCATTATTTTTTAAAATTATTCTGAATGGAACATTGACACTGTATGGAGATTTACTGACCTATTTTATAAGTACAGGAAGTGGATACTTCAGTCAGTTTCTCAGATTTTCCCTTTTTCTCACAGGCCCACTATTCATACACTGACCATCAAATGATGATTCAAATTTCCTAAAGGATTTAGTCCCTTGAAACACAGGACTACTTGAGCTTTAAGCAGGTTCCTAACAAAGACTCAGCTACCTGATTGAAAGACACCTTTAGTATTGCATTTTGAGGGCCTCTCAGGGGATCCTCCTATGTTGATTTCTTGCACTTTTAGGGCTTGCTCTGGTTGGTTGATTTTTCAGTTCTTCTTAATTGCCTTCCTCTGTCCCAAAGATGCTTTTTTGTTCCTTCCAACAGGAGACTTTGCTAGTTACTCGGGCAGCTTTTTTTACTTTTACCTTAGTCTTTTTGAACCTCAGAATACATTTATTTTTAATTCCCCATAAGGTATGTTAAACTTTTCCAGGTTTCTTGTGATTTATTTAACTTTGCAGTTTCCTTAATTTTCCCCCCAAATTCCTGTATTTTGGTACCATTTATTAGCTAGGTGATAGATTTCTTCAATGTTTTCCCCTCCCTCCAGAATGTGTGTGTGTGTGTGTGTGTGTGTGTGATATTATTGACATATCTCCTGCATCAGTTCTTTTCATGTCTAAGGATTATCTCTACACATTTCCTTTTCATTTGAATTGTAAACACCTGTTGTAGAAGTAGTAATGTATCCTATCTGGGAAACTTATCATTTCCTTTTTTCCCCCAATGTATGTATTCAACATACATATCTGGCTGACTCTTATCCCTTAGTATTACTATTTATCCTTCTTATAGATTCTCTGTGTCCCTCCATATTCTAAGGTCAGGTTCGTTCCTTTAAAGGGTAAGTAAAAAGTGTATCCTTATGCCTACATTTTGTTATTTAAGTGAGCATTTTCACACACAAGAACTATCTCATATAGTGTTTCCCCTGTGCTATGAGATTTTTACTCTATTTCTGCTCTAGACCTCTCTCACATATCCTTATTATAGATTCCAAAGGCAAAAGCATTATATTCAATTGGTTACCTTTCCTCCTCAACACCACCTAGTTTTGAAAACAGCTGTCTCAACCATTGTTTAACAGATGTTGAATATAGTGCAGTGCTTTGAAACATTCTAATTATCTTTTGTCATTGTTTAGCAGTAAATGAATGTTCGGGCTTTTTTATTCGCTATAGTGGCATAAGTGCTTCCTAGGAGACAATGCCTTTCCTGCATTACATCCAATGTTATTTCTTACTGCTAAAAGTGGGAGAGTAGGGGTGAAGAGTGGGAAGGAGAAAAGGAAACAAAAATCTCTCTAATTTCATCTTTAAAGAAAAATAACGATTTTCTTCTAGAAGGGAATCAAAGGCTGCAAGGACAGTCTGTCCCTTTAAAAATGTCAGCTGATTTTTTTAATGCCAGGCACTTTTATCCTTGTAGCTTAAAGGCAGAGAATGAATAAAATGTAGAAAATGAAGGACATGTGACAGCATCAAAGGAGCAAAGCAAAGATGGAGAGTGTGTGGCTGGCTATGTCAGGCCAGGGTGGGCCTTTGTAGACAGACCATTAAGGCAATCTGGCTGCCAGATGAAGTCTTCATGAAAGGGTAGAAAAGCTGAATAAAGTCTTTTTGATGGTTTAAAGGAACCTGTCTTTTGTACTTCCCCCTTCCCTTTTCCCCTAATCATCTTGTCCCACCAATGGCATCCCTCTTGCAAGGCAAACCATAACCATCTATAGAAGTGTTTTATGGTTCAAAGCATTTGGATCTTGACTTGATCTCTATCTTGAGGGATACTAGAACATTTTCATTTCTGCAAGGAGAAAAATGGTGAATTGCTGGACAAATGGGTAGAAGCCTCTAAGATATTTTGAGAAGCAGTGGTTATTCAGAGTGCAATTAATCAAGTCCTATTTACCTAATCAAGATAAGGATTATTTCTTGAATAGACTTAATTATATCTCATTGACACCATTAGAACACAGGACCAATCCCCTCATTTTATAAAGAGGAAATTGAGCTTCAAGGACCCACAATTAGTCCAATGAAATTCTAGGACTGCAATCCATTTTCTCCACATTCTTATTTTTTTATACCATATCATCTCTCTCTTTACTCTCAGAAAACTTCATTTACCATCTCTGTTTCTACTTTCTCTTTCTTGATATTTGACTCCATTCCTTTGTCTGGAAAAACTACATGACCACCAGCATTTTTGCATCAGGTGAATATGCCTCTGAGGATATTAAAATCGGTAGCTTTGAACAAAGCTGGGTTAGCTTAGGGGAAAGGCCCCACTATTTATGAGAGTATTTTGGTGGGAGCAAGAGAGAAAGGCAACTTTGGATGTCAGATATAAATAATAACAATCGGGTTCCATAGAACAATAAAAGGTACCATAGAGGGTGCATCATGCCCTTACCCTGACCTTTCTGGTTTCTATGGTTCTAATAAATGTCTTCAACCCTCCTACCTCCTAAATCTGCATCAATTCCTTGGCCTACTTCACACTTTTTCCTCATTGCACTTGGTATGTAGGTTGTACAACATTAGTTTGGCTGGATACTAGGGATATATAGTACAAAAGTGGATTGGCTTAAGGGGAAACCAAAGACCCCCTGAATCTAAGCCCTAACTCGCAATATCTATCCCTGTAGCTTTGAACAAATTACAGATGGGAGACACACTCAGAAAGTTGAAGTAAAATGTAGAGGTTAGATTTCCAACTTTTAAAGTGCTTTTCAGTACTCTAAGCTCCAGAAAGAAAAAAACAAACACATTTCCTTCCTTCTTTGCCTGGTCCCCCACTCTTTTTCAATCACTGTGATATTTCTATTGCCTCAAAATGTCAGCTGTGCATTTTTCAAAGTATCAGGAACTCAGCAGAACATGAAAGCTTTGTATTTTTCCCATTCCTTTTCCTCTCGAGAGGAAATCTCTTCCTGTGTAGTAATTACACAGTAAGTTATCAAGCTATGAAAGTTCCTCTGACTCAGTATCCTTCTTTTTAATCATACAGCTTCCCCTTAATACCTCTTCACCTACACCAAAGGTATATCGCACCTGGAATTTTTTTTTCATAGTTAAAGAAGGCATACTCTTACCTATGTACACGTTTTTCTAAATAAACCATCCTAAGACATGAAAACAATAGGCTCTTTACAAATCTGTTGTAGTTCCTTGCTGTCAACATCATAGCTACATGTCCTTCCATACTCTCCCTATCCTGAATAATTGTTAGCAGAGTTCTTTGTCTCATGTAGTGGTCTAGCTATGTACAAGGCAGATGTGGACAATCCATTGATTCGATAGGCCTTCTGTAGCTCATGAATTTTTCTGGCAGACTACCCAGGAACAGTTAGCTTTGAGACTGTTGTAGGAGGCTAAATTGATTAGGGATCTAATACGAAATCTTAAAATATATTTAGGAATGCCTGGCATTTGCATGTTTCCTGGGGCCCCCATGGGTGCCATTAATCTGTTCAGCCAAAGGGCTGTTTCCCCTTTGCCTTGAGACCTCAGGGATTTTAGCTTCTTCACATGAGCAGCTGCCCAAATTCACTCCATCTCCTGACTTTGTAGTCTCCTTCCAGCACGTTGGTGGAGTAAACTATAGTCTTTTTATTGGCTCTCAAGTTCTTGCTGGGTCTGCCAGATGTACACAGGCTCTTTACATTCTAACAGATTTATTGCTAATCATTGCTGAGAAATGGGAAATAAGCAAAAGAGAGAGTGTGATGAGTTCATCCTGTCCATCTATGTTTATATATCGAACTTAAATTCTATTCCAGGCATGGGGAAATCAAGAGTAAATGCAAAATGATGCCTTTCTCCAAGAGGCCCCAGTCTAACAGACAGAACACACACACACACACACACACACACACACACACATATATATATTCAATAGATACTTTTACAGAATGATAAGTACAGATGGCACAGTAGAACAAATAGTTCTTGTTATATTTAAACTTAAAAATATTCCAGAATTATAAAACGTTGCTGCAGTTTTCATCTCATGGCTATTGATTAATAATTTATTTATTTATTAACCCATCGCATGTCTAAGTATCTACTATATGTCAGATTTATTCTTGGTCCTGGAGATATAATAATAAAGAAAAGCAACTAATTTTCTAGTTTATAGTCTAGTGAAGGAAATCATTAATAAACATGCAAACTTACAGTTTCATGTCATGATGTGTGCTATGAAGAAAAAGTGGATACAAATTAATGTGTAGTCAGGGGAGGTCTCTCTGAGGAAGTGACATTAAAGTAGAAACATAAAATAAAGTAGAGAGAGCTAGATAATGCCCTAAGGGAAGAATTTCCTTTGTGTCAGAAGAAACATTAGCACAATTCCTGAGATGACAATGACCTTGACAGTTTGAGGATCATGAAGAATACCTGAACAGACACAGCAGAGACTCTCAATTCATCATCATGGGAGCATTAAAGCATGGGAAAAAGCAAACACTATAAACTGGTGTCTGGTAATGCCACCAATCCAGAGAAAAAGCCTACTTCTCAGACCTCCAAAATGTCTTTGTTCCCAAGAAGATCTCTGGCAGAGATTGGGCAATCTCAGTGCTTCATCCCTGTCACTACAGTGCTGGACACTTCTAAAGCTGCCGGAGTCCAGGCTAGAAGGAACAAATAAAGTCTTCATAAATAGTTTGGCATAGAGTTCTAAATGGTCTATATTAGTTTGGAAAGAGGTGTGACTCTCCCAAATTTTGTTTTATCAATGCAGAGTCCCAGTTTCATTTTTCTACATTTTGTCCATGGTAGTTATATTAGACTAGAGGCCCAATGCACAAAATTTGTGCACTTGAAGGGGTCCCTCAGCCTGGCCTGCATCATCTCGCAGTCTGGGAGCATTCAGGGGATGTCTGACTGATGGCTTAGGCCCACTCCCCATAGGATATGGGACTAATTTGGCAGTTGGACATCCTTAGAACTGTCATGGGGTTAGGTGAGGCTCCCACCACTACTGCTGTACCCCTTGTGGGAGTGCACTGACCAAGAGGAGGAAGCTTGAGTTGGGTATCTGCCCCCTGGTGGTCAGTCCCCTGGTGGTCAGTGCATATCACAGTGAATAATTGTTTTGCTATTGGACAAAACCAGCTCTCTGACATCACCTGATGGGATTGCTCAAGAGGGTGCCACACAGGCCAAGGGACCCCACTTTTGCACAATGAGGGCCAGGGAGGGACGCAGGAGGTTAACCAGCCAGGGAGGGACCACATGAGGGCTCCATGGCTTGTCTGGCCCATCTCTCTCAGTCCTTATCAGCTAGACACCAGCAGCAAGCTAACCTACAAGTTGGAGCTTCTGCTCCCTGGTGGTCAGTGCATATCATAGTGACCTGTCAACTGGTCAACTTTCTGCTCCCTAATCGTCAGTGAATGTCAAGTGAACAGTTGAGCAGCCATGGAATATCATTTGCATATTATCCTTTGATTGGTTAAACAGAAAACCAGATAGCATATTGAGCATTTAATATATAGGATATACCACATATGAATACTAAATATGAGTGGCAGAGGCATACACAGCAGCAAAAGTATAAAAAAGCTGAATAAGGATAAAATAATTATTTCATAATTTAAGAATACTGAGAAGGAATAGATGGTTGCCAGATAGGAGGGGATTTGGGAGACTAGATGAAAGAATTATAAAGTAAAAATTGCCAATTATAAAAACAGTCATAGAGATGTAAACTATAGCATAGGGAAAGCTATCAATGTAGTAATAACTATGCATGGTGTCAGATGGGTACTAGACATATCAGGGTGATCACTTTGTAAGTTATATTAATGTCTAATCAGAAATGAATATGATATCATATGTCAATGTAATTGAAAAATAAAAACACTAAGAAGAGTTTCTAAAGAGAATATAAATGAGTATCAAGTAATGTAGTATTCAAAAGCCAGACACCAGGATGAGCCTCAGGTGCAGTAGTAGAAGCACACAACACACACACACACACACACACACACACACACATACACACACACACACTCGATGTGCGGTACTAAGAAATCCCTACTTTATAAATCCTCATAAATCCACTAGCTGATCTCCTTATCCCCATCTAAAGTCCAGACTATGCAACTGTCAAATAAGAGACTGATATAATCATATGTGATATTTAATTAAATATCTATACTTCCAGTGAGTGAAAAATTTACCTACCCCCATTTTTATTATAGGTAGCCCTGAGATAAAACCTTCAAGTTATGAATATTTATACCCTGCTGAGAAAAGTGATGGAGTGCTATACTCAGAAGGACTTATCAAGCCCTAAAAATGTGGAGTCAACACTTAAGACCTTTTCTTTATTATTATTTCCTCCAACACTAACAGTTTCTCAGCTTGTTCCCAGAGGGAGATAAACAAACAGCATGTACCTGCATTTTAATGGGAATAAACAGGATAGGCTCATTCACTTTTTCTACTACACTGGCTTCATATTTCTCAGCTGGAAGGATACAGTGAAAAGTGCTTGTGTCATGGACAATGATAAGTTATAAGGAAGGTAACATTATGGGTGGAGCTTTATAAACAGAATTTAACAGCTTAGATTACTCTTTCATATGATGCTAGGAAATAGGAAAACACCCTTATATGCCCTCTGAGGCTCATGCTAAGTTAGATGCCTTCATATCTTTGGAAAAAGAAGGAACCAAGAACTTCTGCCCTTACTAGGGGCAGTGTTCTTCCTAGCTTTAATATGGGCAACATAGCAACATGGTTGAAGATTGAAACAGGATAGCTGATTTTGGTGAGCTATCTCAAGTTTATTTTTCCAAGTGGGTGTTTTTTATCTGGCTTCAGTGTACTTAAAACATAGATTCTTAAATTTTAGATTGCATAAGAATCAGTTGTACAGTTTGTTAAACATGCAAATTCCTAGCCACCATACACAGAGAATATTTTCATACATTTGTGATGAGAATCAAGAATCTCAATTTTAATAAGCAAAAGCCCTAACAGGTTCTGATAAAGTGGACCAATGGGACTACTCTAAGAAACACGATCAACAGATAGGTTTAGGAAGTCTTTGAGAATGCCTGAATGAAATAGTTATAGGAGTTCTTATGACTATAGATTTTTCTTGGGATTCCTAAATGGGTCCCCAGTCTAAAAAAAAGCTTAAGAACCATGTGGAGACATGATTTTGAGTAGCCTGTAGATTCCACTCAACTTTTGAATCCAAACCAGCTTCACTGAGTCCCATGGCATTGAGAAATGAGATTAATTTTCTTTGTTAGTCTGGTTTCTTGGTTTAGCTGCTCTGGTCTGAATCTGGTTTTCTAGACTATGTCATTGTCCTAACATTCCTGTATGACATTTCTATAATTAGCCAGTGATATATTCCATGTGAACAGATGATACTGATAATTCATGAGCCAAACAAAGTCTTTAACAGACTTTCTAATTGTTCCTATCAGTGAGAGGTGGCTTGAGAACTTTTTTACTATGGTGGTAACATGTGAGTAAACATAAGTTGGAAGAAAATGAAATAAGTTCTAAATCCTAGCACTCCAGCTTCTTTTTAATCACTTGCCCCTATGCCCAGTCAACCTTCTCATCTTTTTTAATTCCACTGTTGCCTAAATTTCTTCAGTTCATCTTTCCTTCCTTTTTCTTCTCTCTGCCTAAGTTTTTTGCTTTCCAAATGTCCATCTCTTTCCATTTATTTCCCAGTATGCTGGAGGACTGGAATGAGAGAGAATGAGTTGGAGAAATATGAAGGTATATGAAAATATTATCAATAAGGGATACCTGGCAAGGCAGAAAATTAGAGAAGTGGGCTAGTCAGTAAATACAGGTAAATGGATCAAGTTTCTGCATCCTACCCATCATTTCTATTACAACCTTAGTCATGGTTAGTATAATGCTATTCTGGTGTTCAGTGGTTTTTCTTATGTAGCAATTAAGACATTGGGATAGATGATCACTAGAACCTTTTCAGCTCTGAAAGGCTGGCTCATGAACAGAGAGCTTTCCAAACCAGAGACTATATGTCCAGTCTAATTTCTCTTACCTGGCAAATGTAATCGGATTACACTGGTACCAGAAGTGCTTCCACTACCACTTAATTAGATACCTTTTGTAATAATATGCTAACCATTGCACTGTGGTGATAGAACAACTCCACAGTAGATAGGTAGTGTCTTGGCAATTAGAAGTGAGGAGGATGTTAACATTTTTATAATGCTTTAGTGTTTCTAAAGAACTTTCACACACACGCATCACTAAAATAAGTCCTCACTAAAATAATGAACTATAGGCACTATGTCCACATTTTACAAAGTGCTGAGCTTACAATCATTTCATTTGTTAGAGATTGACCAGAAACTATAAGACAGTCTTCTGTCTCCCATAAAAGAAGGTGAATTGATTCCTGATCATCTCAATTTTTCAAAGTTGTACAGATAATTAGAGGATTTGAATTCATATGGTTTCTCCCTCAAAGTATTCATCTATGGAGTTAGTTATCACAACAGAGATAATTCATGATACTTGGAATCATTCATTTCTGGGAGAGAAGCAGTTCATTAAGGCATTGTTTTTTGGAAAAGCTGGGTATAATTTGTATTATAATGTGATGATTTCTCAGATTTTAACGAATGCCCCTCATTTCAAAGACTTGGTGAACCTTGTAAAAACAGGTATATGTTAAAAAGGAGAAGAAAAAAATGTTTACTGCAAGCCAAACACTGTGCTACATAAAAGCTGATTCCATTTGGCAATAATACATTTCATTTTGGGATTGGAACTTGCTCAAATTCATATGAAAAACAACTGGAGAAGACCCGAAAGTCTGGCCACCAGAATGTAAAAAAAATATACCTAAAACTTCCTATCTTTTGGCCCATATCATCCAGCTAAATAAAAACACTAAGCTGAAATGAAGAATAAAGCCATGAAAGCAAAACATTAGAACCTTGTCCAAAACAACAAAATAATAATTGCAATACTCTAGGAATGGAATTAAGTGCAACCGGCTCCACAGTCTTCTCTTTGTTGACCCCATCCACTCCTTTAGTGGAGCACAGTTTCTTTTCACAGTTAGGTTTGCTGAGTTTCAGCCAGAACAGTGAAAACCTGTTGTAGCTGCATTCAAGTTGAAATTAGAACTGGCCATTCCTAAATTTTACCCATTAAAGCAAGCCCCTACCACAGGAAAGAACAAAGTCCAACAAAAAACACATTACACTAGGAAGAAGTAAGAGCAGTGACAAAAGTAAGGGGTGAGAAGTGGTGGTAGCCATTAAGAAATTGATGCAAGATATTTTTGCCTAAATCAGGATACATCAAGCTGAAGATGGCCAAATGCACGTGGCCACCACGTGAGATCCTTACAAGAAATGCACAGAGCAGTCTAGAAACAATGTCTGCAGTGGAAGGCACATGCCATTTTCTTTTTCAACTTCTGTGCATCTCAAGAACCACACTACCAGGAATTAAACTGCAGTGCTGAAGTGGGGCATTCTTAAACGACCCCCCCTCACACCTTTCCACCTTGACTTATGTTCAACTTAATTACATTTAAGGTTCAGGTTTGGTACAATATAAAAAGGGGTTTTTAAATATATTATATTTTTAATATATTTTTATTGATTTCAGATAGAAAGGAAGAAGAAAAGAGAGATAGAAACATCAATGATGAGGGAGACACATTGACCAGCTACCTCCTGCAGGCCCCCAATTAGGGATCAAGCCTACAACCCTGGCATATGCCCTATCAGGGAATCAAACCATGACTTCATAGGTCGACACTCAACCACTGAGCCATGCTGAGGGGGCCAAAGACAAAGTTCCTGGCATTAAAGTAAATTTAATGAAATCATTAGAGTAAATTTGGGAAAATAAGCACCTCGGCTGGCTCTTGGCTCTACTACTTTGCTAAATTAAACAAGGAGGCTGTTAGACCAAGATGGCTCTAAAGTCATGTCATTAGAGTTTGGTTTGGTGGTAAACCCAAATTCAAGTCTATAAATATCTCAGTTTATGAAACCAAAACCTAAGGACAACCAATCACAGTCAACTAGGTTTTAAGCTATAGCCAATCAACAATTCCCTTACTTCACTTCTACCCTTTCCCTATAAAAGTTTTTTTCCCAGCTCTGTTAGAGCACTTCTAAATACAGTGGTACCTCGAGATACGAGTTTAATTCGTTCCGTAATCTTGAGGCATGGGAAACTATGAGATGTTTGAGTTGCGGTAAACTAGCAGGTCCTGTGCAGCAGGCCGATCCGCATGATTACTCCTATCTCAAATGTTGCTCATATTTCAAAGAAAAAATCGCTCGCTTCAAGGCTTGTATTTCAAAAAATCTCGTATGTTAGGGCACTCGTATCTCGAGGTACCACTGTACTTGTGTCTTGCCGCTGCTAAATTCAAATAGATTTTTGCTCAAATACATTCTTAAAATTTTAGTATGTCTCACTTTATTTTTTAATAATCATTCCCCTTCTCTTCTGGGTCAATGTGGAGATGACTGTTACACACATTGCACAGGCTCCCCTGTCAACTGAGTCCACTTATTCAGTAAGAATGGCTGGCAGAAAAGTAGAAATAAGGGATGGCAGAAGCCAGGGCATTTCTCTCCATTTTTCTCTGCCCCCCTCACTTTTTATGGCTGTAGCTACATTTCCTCCAGAGATCAATCCCTGGGCTCTCCTTATCGTAATCCTTCCTATTGTCTCTGTAATTGATGCTAATCAATGGGTTGCTTTAATGCCTGCTGATTGGCTTCTCACAATGTCATCACCCTTGTAACACTTTTTTTTTTAATTTAATTTCCTGTATTTGAACACTTGGAGTGATCTATGTTTCTCTGGCTATTCCTTCACTGATTCAATCACCTTTTATAAGACTTTCTAGTACTAAAATCTATTTTAATATTTCCAATTAAGTTATTTTATCATATTGGCATTAATATAGCACAACTATAATGAAATTAAATAGGTATATAAAATGCAACTATATCTCTAAACAGTTTTGCTAAATATTCTCCTAAATTGACATGATAATGAATCAACATCTGAGGGCAACCTATCACAATAACTATTGCCTGGAGCATAAACAAAGAATAAAATGGCAGGAAGAAAGTTGCAATAGTGTACCATCTAATGGTACTTACTAATTTTTGGTAAAGATGGAAGCCCAAAAATAAATGAATACACGTCTTAAACTGTGTTTCAGGAGAAAGGTATTTTAGTAAAAATGGAGACAATTTTACAAAGAAAGGTTCTTTCTCTGTAAGTGGTCTTTTTCAAACTATTCTTCATAGACCAATTATATTAGAATCATTCAGGCTGCTTGCTAATGTTAGATTATTCCTAGTCCCTCTCTAGATATACTGAACATATTTAGTGATTGGGATCCAGAAATCTCTTTTAAAAGCAACAAAACACACTTAGCAATTTTTATGTACATTACATTTTGAGAGCCAACTGCTCTCAAAAGGAAAATAGAACACTATTAGTGATTATAAATGATTGATATAATCACAAATAGATAGTTGAAGTAAAGTCCACATTTCAAAAATGTAAAGGCCTTTCTCTTTTTAATAACAGACATAAACATAATGGTCTGTACCCTTTATCCCATCTTCTCACCATTCTTCCTAGAACTATCAGTGAACTTCAGTTGAATTTTAATATCCAGAGTTCTTTAGTTAAATTTTGACATGCTTTGACTAAGACTAACAGAAGGTATTCTAGGGACAACATTTGATCTATAGTTATGGTGGTGGTAGACACCAAATTATTATAGCAACTAGAATAATTTCTGGCTCTGGTAAATCCTCTGTAAATATTTGATTATGATACTGTCTTATCTTCTCACACACAGTACCTAATGCAGTGTCCAACTATCAATAATTATTTGTTTATAAGAATGGCAATGACAATAATTCCACTAAGTCCCTTTAGTTTATTTCATGCGAATTTACCAGGAAGCAGATGGAAATATTTCAGTTGTGTCTCAACTAGGTGATAGTAATAGTATTGGTTTTATTTTTCCTAATATATCACCTAAGCCATATGTTCATTTTCAGGGATCTTATTTTAGCTATTATTATAAGAATAAAATTTTAATTATGTAGGAAAGTTACAATTGGGAGTAGGACAGAATTTTATAAAAATAGCAAGAATTTTGTCTTTTTAGAGATCTGTCTTATGATGTATAGTTTAAATACAAAGCCAGTGCCTATTTTAGGTAAAATTTTAAATGGGGAGAACTGCACTTTCTTTTTTCCTTTTTTTTTTAGACTTAAAAATGATTTTTTCAATTACAGTTGATATTCAATATTATTTTACATTAATTTCAGGTGAAGAGCATAATGGTTAAACACTTGTATAATTCGTTAAGTGATCTCCCTTATAATTCTAGTGCCCACCTGGCACCATACATAGCTATCACAATGTCATTGACTATACTCTCTATACTGTGCTTTATATCTCATGACTGTTTTGTAGCTACCAATTTGTATTTCTTAATGCCTTCACTTTTTATTTTACAGTCTAACCTTTCTGTCCTTTCTCTCATCCTGCCTTTCCAGCAATCTTCTTCTTTGGATCTTCCTCTCTCCAGTCAGGATCTCATCTCCTTCTTGGACTCCTACACCCTTTTTGGCCCATATCCCTGCTATAACACACTGATTAACTTCTGAATGCATTCTACTGTCTGGGTTTTCATTGCCATTGTCTCTAATTCTGTTAATCTCTTTACCTGGGGACCAAGCTGCCTGTACCTCCTTAAAGATCCATTAAATTAAGGGGAGTATTTAGATCATCAAAATCTCTCTCTTTCAAATATCAAACACTTTTAAGCAGCAGTCTCTGATAATAGGGTCCTGTGGTTAGCCCTCAAACAAAAAGTTACCTCCTACCATTCTCTCTCTCTCTCTCTCTCTCTCTCTCTCTCTCTCTCTCTCTCTCTCTCTCTCTCTCTCTCTCCCCCACCCCCCCGCATCAACCACCTCTCAATGCTACCCTTATCTCTCATCCTAGAAAAAAAACAGTATTAGTTTGGGAGAAATGCAAAAGGGCTGCATGAACACAGACTCTAGGTGTGGAATTTATAACTTGGTTCTTAACACTTAGCCTTCTAAGCATCTCACCTCCAAATATTCACATAGAGCCAGCTGCTTCAAGATGCAGGCAATATTTTTTATTTTAACTACAGAGCCAGGCAATCATGGTTTACAAACTAGTATGAAGTATACAAACTTACCTTACTCAGCGAGATCAAATAAGTTACAACTCCATGGACTCAGCATACTAAGATTGCCAGCACTGTGCTGACTCTTCAGAGCTTTCCCTATTTCACTGCTGGGCAAGGCAGCAGATTTTGTAACCCAATCATGGGGATTGTTCTATTTTTCTCACAGTACAATCTCAATTCCTCTACTTCAACATCAAGCCATCTCAGAA